>BQNB010000012.1:57782-80282 GCA_026074375.1 Tanacetum coccineum | reverse complement strand
TGATGGACTTGGTTTAGAGGAGGAGAAGGAGGCTGTACCTGGGGTCAGCAGCAGGCAGCTCTAGTTATGGGGACAGCTATGAGCGTGCCTTTAGGGCTTGGGTATGAAGCGTTGAGGCACCAAGAGTTAGCGTTAGAGGATGATCATGTATACAGTACGTTTGAGGTCGAACATGGTTCTGGATCTGCACCAGAGTCTGAGAGACCTGGGAGGGTGTCAGCATCTAGACAGCCCACACTTACCACATGGACAGACCCAGAGGACGATATGGTTTATATTGAAATTCCTGCTTACCCACCACCAGCACCACCTGTACAGACACCACCTTCACCAGAGTGGACGTCCGGTTCACTTCCCATTTCTCCATCACCTTCTGTCGTACCTTCACCCATTTCATCACCTATGATATCGCTGACTGTACCATATCTTGTAGCTACACCCGCTACAGCTGAGACCGAGGGATTTCTGACTGAGCTAGGAGCTCAAGTCGAGATACAGGGTGGATTGATTCTTGATCATGCAGTACGGTTGGAGGAGCTATTGCCCGCTTTGTTTGAGAGGTACGATATGGACATAGGAGAGTTATTTACTAGGTCGCAGGCGGTTAGGGATAAGATTTTCTCCCAGAGGTACCGGTTTAGGAGTCTAGAGTACGAGCAGGAGAGAGTCGCAGTGACATTTGGAGCGATATGGAGACCAGTGTTAGCCCTGGAGTTATGGGCAGGTCAGACGGATGCCCAGAGAGCAGCTCTGTGGCATGTCATCAATGATGTGCATGGAGAGAACCAGGATTTGCAGTTATAGCTTGCTGAGGAGAGACATGCGCGATTAAAGTTGGCTAAGGTTGTTGATGGTACGAGGAGAGGGCAGGAGCCCAAGGGAGATGCGTAGGGTATATGAGGTTTGGGTTAGTAGTTTTTGTATATATCACTAAACCGGGTAGCATCGGTTAGTGACATTAATGATTAGAAAAGTTTCTTTTTGTATTGGTGGTTATGGCGAATCATTCTAGTTATTAGGTGATTTGTATTTAAACCGTTTCATATTAGTGAATGAAATTTTGTTCGATCTTCGTAGATAGCGGTATTTTGTGTTGTTTCGTGTTAGTTTGAGAGCGCAGTTTTGCCTATGTGTGAGTGTGTTGCGATTGGTTGCTCGTGATAGAGCGGATACCCACTTCCTTATTAGGATGTGGCGTGCGATGTATTTAGTGTATTCTGTAAGCTCGAAATGTATTCGGGCTGACCGATTATACCATCTTGTTAGGAGATATTGTAGGAAGGTAATAGACCGTGAATGGTCACGGGGGAGTATTGGAAAGAGTGGTGATGATCGGTTTGGAAACCTAATCATATTTTTGACTATGTAAGCTTTTGAGAGGTATCTTGACCTACCTAAGTGAAGTAAGATTTAAGACACCCGTTGAGTAGGATTGATTTGGAAAAGTTTAAAGCATGTAATAATGTGATTTAGATTTTAGAACGGCCTTCCTAGAAGGGTAGAGCCGGGATGGTTTGACCAAGTAAGGTTTACTTGGGGATTTTGAGTGAGTAAGTGTTGGTAAGGTAGAGTATGAGTCGTATTGTGTAGGACGTATACCCCGTAGGGTTAGTCCCGTTGGTAGAATAACCGGAAAGATTTGGCAATGCCAATTCTGATAGATTTGTCATCACGTCGCGGACGGGATCGTATCCTGACACCCGACTAAGACAGTGAGACCTAAAATTGCGGAATTGTAAAGCTAAGAGGTAGCATCAGAAGTTATCGTGATTTTGTGATCAGATATGGAATGATTGTGAGAAAGTATAGGATTGGACTGTGGAAAGATTTATCTTTTAGGGAGATCGTAAAAAAACTCGCTTGAAAAGATTTAATCCTAATGATCGATGTGAATTCCTGAGGACTGAAATTTCCCGTTAGTGTTGTGAGTTGATAATTTGAGTTGAATCTCGGGGCAAAATTCCTTTAAGGGGGTGAGACTGTGATAACGGTAATATTTCTAGGGTTACGTATTATGAAATATTATAGTTTTGTATTTTGAAGTCTTTCGATCTTGTTAGTTTTCCTGATGAAAGCTGAAAAGTTGACTTCTGTTGACTATTTTGCGTAAAAGCGGTTTCGGTTTAACCAGGAGTTTGATGAAGTTTTGAGTTCGTAAATGAATCACTTTTGATTCGTTTTTTTAAAGTGGTTTTTGAGGTTTCCAGTTCTTTCCCGGAAGCTTTCCCGCATTTAGCAAAAAAAATCGTCAAGCAGCGCGTACCGGCACGACAATTTATTCGAGTGTGGAGATTTAATGAAGTTGGGAATGTGTTAATGGGTTTATTTATTTAATAAATTCATAATAATGAAATAGCGTGGAATTAAAACGTAAATTGTGAGTGTGAGACTTGAAAGTTATCAGAAAAATGGTTGTTTTCGTGAATTTCGGTAAAAGACTGTAACAGTCGTAAAAAGGTAAACTTTTGGGTGAATATAAGTTGTCAAGCTATATTTTGTGATTTGAACTATTTTTAAATAGACGAGCAAGGTTCGGTTGAGTTTTGTCAAAAATTCATGTTTTTGGTTCGGAGTCGGCCGATAACAACTCAAAATGGATTTTTGTAGCAATTTAATGTGATAGGTGTCGTTGAACACCTTAACATTCCCCCATAAAACCCCCCAACTCCATAACCAACCTAAATTATTCCCATAACCACTCATCCCCATCTAAAAACTATCCACCCCCCCCCCTTCCTCCTCTTCAACTTCATAATTCTTACCCCTCTCCACTCAATTCCACTCCTTCACCAATCACTACATAAAATATACCCCCAATACAACACCCAACCCCAAAAACACAACAACAAAAACCCCCCCCCCCCAACACAAATAAAAACCCAACTTCCTTCTCCCCTTCTCCCTCCCCTCAAATCCTAAAAAACCTCCTTTAACCCCACATAAACAAACAAAACCCCCAAACCCCACACCCCACAACAAAACACCCAAAAAAAAAAAAAACCAACACACCAAAAAAACAAAACCCCCCCCCCCCCCCCACCCCCCCAAAAAAACCCAAAAAAAAAAAAAAAAACCAAAACCCCCCCCCCCCCACAAAATACCCCCACCACACCCAAAAATATATCAAAATCTTTTTCAAACAATCCTCTAGCCTCTTAGTTTTTGTTTGTAAAAACAAGGGTTGGATTTTATTGTGGTCCACAGCGAACCCAAATCGTCAAACAAGTAAGTTTTTCAAAAACTTTGATTTAAAGTTGTACTTTTGTGATTATGATGATGTCTAGACGCTAGTTGTACAAGTTGATCCCCAAAAAGGTCGAAACTTAAAAACGAAAATGTAAAAAGGGGTGTTTGTGCGTCGGCTTATAAAAAGAAAAGATTTTGAGTTTAAATAAAATGGTTCTTGTGGTAATTTTTCATTTAAAAAAATGCTTATAAGGGTTTATTTGGAGGTTTTGCTTATTCAATAAGCTAAGGAATAGCTTATTTGGGCTTATGAGATATTCGGTTTGGATGGTTTCGGTGTGGGCTGGGCCCAACCGACCCATTTGGTTTCGTTCGGCCCAATAAGGGTGCGTTTGGTTTCGTTCGGCCCAATAAGGGTGCGTTTGGTTTTGTTGGTCCGACACCAAGGAGGGCTCGGCCCACGTGGGGGGGGGGAACATAAAAAACCCATTTGGGGGGTTAATGGACTTGGTTTTTGATTAAGCTTATAGCTTATTGATTTTGGCTTATATATTAAGCTTATGGCTTATTTAGTTTTGGCTTATATTAAGCTTATAGCTTATTTGATTTTGGCTTATATATTAAGCTTATGGCTTATTTAGTTTTTGGCTTATATTAAGCGTATAGCTTATTTGGTATTCGGTTTGGCTTATTCGGCTTGGGGCTTATAGGGTTTTACTTATTTATGAGCTTATAGCTTATGTTTTAATTCGGCTTAATGGGCTAAAGGCCCATTGGGTTTCGATTTGTATTTTTGATTTATGAAAAGAAGTATGGACTAATCTTTACTATCGGGCTAAGAAGTGTTGCAAAAATCGCGAGTCGCTAGCCGGGCGGTCAACCACCTTGTAGCTTGTAATCGGTCTAGGCGCGATTAATGGGTTTTGAAAATTTTATATATAAATTTCAAAGTTACTTGTATGAGATGGATATAACACTTTAAATATACTTAATTTAAAAGTTTTCAAAGTCACATTGTACAAAACATAGAGCATCACAAACACTTAGAGGTTGCACCTAACTTGCCACAAATTCAGCTTCATCTAAAAATAATATATAGAGCATCACAAACAGATTACAACCATGCCATTTACCTTTTATGACAGGGAATAAACTATAAGCTTCTTAAAAAAAATTGAGTGGAAGAAGTCCTAAAGATGGTAACATTTGAACATGTTAGGCTGAAACTAATAAGCATGAGCGTAAATGATAGATTAGTTGTGACTTGTGAGAGTGAAGGCTTATCTTTAGTGTGTGGTGTAAATCAGTGAATGACTGAATAAGAATAGAGGCGTAAAAATGGATAGAAAACCTAACTTTAGGTAAAAAAAATTGTTTGGCTTTCGTTGACCGATTAGGCCGGTTAGGCCGATTTGACCGACTATTCACCGATTTGTTGCCGACTTTGATCAGACCGATTTTTCACTCGATTTGCCTTATTTTCCAAGGTGTATGGCAGAGTAGCTTGGAATCGCCGATTACAAGGCCGCCTAGGCCGATTTTTGCAACATTAAGGCTAAGTATTTAAGACCATAATGGGCCATAAGACCCAATAAGAAGTAAATGAATTTGTGGACTTTATGAATGGACTAAAGGAATTGTGTTGGATTAAGAGAGATTTTGTTGGATTTGTCGGATGTGAGGGAGTTATTTGCTACGTTTGATAAAAAATGTGTGAAAAATCTCAATGTTGCGAAAAATGGGGTTCGGGTTTGTGATAAAAGTGTTTTGGATTAAGGTTTAAGGACTTGAAAAAATAAAAATTAAAATAAAAAAAAAAAAAAAAAAAAAAAAAAAAAAAAAAAAAAAAAAAAATAAAAAAAAAAAAAAAAAATAAAAATAAAACAAAAAAAAAAAAAAATAAAAAAAAAAAAATAAAAAAAAAAAAAAAACAATGTGTAAAAAACGTTACGGGTCATGCCGAATTTTCGAAAGAAATTTATACTTAGAAACATTGTTTAAAAAGGGAAATTTTCAAGGATTTTAATAATGAAAAGTCGTTTTACTTAAAGATTTAATGCCAAAAAAAATAATAAAATATATTTTCCTCGAAACTTTTTTTTATAATATTTACTATTATCAATCGTTGTGTCGATTTTATTTGAGAAAACGAAGGATAATTCTTATGGAATGTTTAGAGTCGAGGTAAAAGCTTTGGGTCATGGACATATTTAATGACGAGACGTCGTACCCCGTTAGCCCAATAATAAGACAAAAAATAATAATAAAATATTATTTATTTATTTTTATTAAAATGGTGCATCTAAATGAATAAAAATGCATCTAATGCAAGTCGTTGCATCTCAAATGTGTGGTTTTAATCACTTCTCACCACTTCTTATTTAAATTTACTTCTCACTGGATCCCTACTATATATATATATATCGTATCGATTACGGAAATGCGGAATATTTATTTTCGGCTTTTGAGCTCTTGCTCATTTGAGGTGTTTGAGCTTTGTTGTATTGATGTCATACCTTGCCCACGTGTTTTTGAGTCGTTTTCGCGTAATTACCACACAATCATGATATGAGATAAAGTTTTGATAACGAGATAAAGTCTTGGTAATAAGACGAAGATTTTTGTAATGAGTCAACGGTATGAGATAACGAGTTTGAAATGATATAAATTGGAATTGGGATTTTGGGATGAAAATGAGAATTTTGTGTGAGTAAAGGCGAACACTTGTACAATGAGATGAATTTGTACGAGTATTGATTTAGTGAGTATATATTAGGTTGTTGCCGGGTACCTTTTTGAAGCATTTAAAATTACAAATGATGAATAAATTACATGAAACTTTTAAAAAACTTAAAACTAAATAAAAGAAAACTAGATATCTTGGCACTTCTGGTCTTCTTGCTTTTATAGCTGAATGTTTGTGCTTGTTGTGCTAGTTTGCTGTGAGAGGATTAAAGCTTCCTCCTGGCACTACCTTTTGCTTGGTACCCAAACCTTTGATCCGAGCCCTTTATTTGTTGTGGTGCCCACGGATTGCCACAGTGGCAATGGTTTCATGTGATGGGGAAAAGTAGTGGAGATAGGGAGACGGGAAGATCCCTTGTGTAAATGGTGTGCAGGGTAAAAGAGATGGGAGATGACCCGTGACTTTAATGGGGTTTAGTGTATTGGGCTTGGGAGAGAAAAATGGGATTACGAGAATTAGGGTTCATGGGGTTTGATTTATAAAACTTATTTGGGGATTGGCATAAATGAACCCTCAACTTGTATAAGTTTGTTGCATCACACGTCCTTGTGGTTATAAACATTTATGGACTTGGCAAAAACACCCCTTGAGGGTTATAATGGGCGTTACATCACAAGTCCTTGTTAGTTATAGTTTAGGGGACGTGGCAGAATTGCCCCTTGTGGTTTAACTTTGCCAAATTGGCAGTTTTGCCCTTCTCTTCATTTCTCTTGTTTTCTTCTTTAAATAAGTTTAGGGTTTTAACAAATTTAACCCTCAAATTAATTTTTTTTCTTGACTTTTGGCTTCGGGGTTGACTTGGGTTGACTTTTGTTGACTTTTTTTCAGGCTTTTTGTTTGACTGGACTTTGTCTTTTTCCTGCTTTTCCATTCCGTGTCCGTGTCCCCGCGTTTTGGCCGTTTTGGCTTCGTTTTTCCGTCCTTTCTAGTTAACGTTTCTGCACAACACAATTAGCAAAACAAGCGTATATTTGGCATTTTAAGTCCGTTTTTGGTTATTTTAGCTCGTTTTTAAAGGATAAAGGTATGTGTAATTAAGCACATACCAAAATCCCCCATACTAAGGTATTGCCGTGTCCTCACGCAATGTTATGAAGTAAACATTCACGAAAACTAAGAATCTCAATCCCCCTCGACTAATAACCTAGAAAAGTAGCTAAATGTTCGTCAAGGGGAACTAAAGAATCAAAAGCTTCGACAAGTCCCGTTTTCACCATTTTTTATACTTTACAATAAACTATTTCCTCATATTTTAGATTTTCCTTTTTCTTTTCTCCGACTTCTGTTTGACTTCCTTTTTTATATCTCATTGGGGGGATCATTAGTAATGAGAAACGCCCATAGAATAATCTACGGATGTCCTGACGGATAAATTCATCGTCCCCGATTTTTCACTAGTTCCAAACCAAGCAATTAAACAAGATCATTTGTCAATATAAGTCTAAATGCTAAGCACTATATTCATGAATTGTTGAACTTTTATCTCCCATCAAGAATGTATGATTTAAATGTTGTGTACTCATTTTTTAAATAACACCATTGATCAACTTATTTCCATTGTCGTGATTAAGATGAATCATGCACTCATGCAACAACTTATTTGACTTGTAACTTGATTTTAAAGAACGAAATTTAACGTAGAACTTTTTGGCATCATCTTCGATAATTATTAATCATAAGTTCTTAAAGCTGAATGCGTTGCTAGTTTGAACACCTACTTAGGCCTCGCTCACTAAGTTGAAATCACAACCAACGACCTGTGTATTAGTTTGAAACCCACCCGGTTGACTTGCGTAGTGAAGAAATCACATCAACACCTTCTTCCTAATATGGCTAAGGATAAGTGTCTTAGTTTGAACCCTCACCTTGACCTTGCTTCCTGGTGAGATATCACAACACACCAAATCCCTGAAGTAAAGATTATCTTAGTTTGAACCCCCCAACTCGTGGTTAGCGGGAGAGTGGATAGCACGGGCTCATCTTTTACTTTGTTCCATATTTTCAAATGTTCTGCTTCATTGGCTTATTTCAAATATTCATGCATTTTTGCATTCATATTTCATTCATGCTTCTTTGGCATTTTAACTTTCAAATTACTAAGAACAGAAAAACCTCGCTTTAAAGAATCAAGTTACAAATTTGAAGCTTTTTCTAAAAACATCGATTGACTTAGTTGAATTGAAATGAGCACGTATGATTAGGTGTGGTTTGGAGCTAAGGGAGAAAAAAGCACAAGTTACTCATTATAAGTTTTAGATGATTCTTGCTTCAGCACATAGACTTATATTTAACTCTATCACTTCTTGTTTTACACCTTATTAAAATTCGAAGCATTCGAATTTGTGAAAGCGTAGCTATTTAGCGGTAAGTTGAGGAACTTAGCTAGGGCTCAAAACGCCCGATTCGAGTCAAAAATTATTTCATTCTACCATTAGGAAAAGTCAAAACGGTGACAAAACACTTATTTATTTTGAAATTTTATAAAATTTTTCAATTTTTTTGGTATTTTTGCAAAAATTTTTGTGGTAAAAAACGGGGATTACGTGATAACAACGACTGCACGGCAAAATCAAATCGAAGATCCCCCTCCCCCCCATTACTAGAAATAAAAATCGTAATCGATGTTTCAAAGGGGTTCCCTACGCAATTCTAAGGCTGTTTATGAAGTGTGCAAAAGATTAAACGTTTAGCTCGATTAGAATTGGAATACTGGATTCCCAAATGAAGCTGAGGATATTAAACTCTTAGTGGATACTACGAGCTGAGAGCTTCACAATCCGGGTAAATCCTGGACATTACATCACAAGCACACAATACATGGACATAAAAACACGGGGTAATGGAAATTGTAAGCCTCCTTTCACAAAAACACTTATTATATTACTACTACTGATAAGCATGGGGTGCCTCACCGAAGCGTTGTTTAAGGTCGCTATGCTTGACGTCTTCCCCCGGATTTATTGGTCAATTGGGGAACGTTCTTCCGGCAGATTACGGGACACCTCTGTTTCGGTATGTCCCATCACAAAGTAGTGTTTTCAAACGATACCATTCAATTTAAAATTTGGCCCGGGTTTTGAGATACCTCGACAGTGCATATGGAAAAAAATCTTGAGTTACAGTCGAATGCGTCACTCAGCGGGTCTTAAGCTTGCACGATATGAAAATCTTCAATCTAGAGTTAAAGAGGAGGACTCGATCACCAACGTTGAAAACGCAGTTTTTGATCTTGGAGTCATGGATCCTCTTTGTTTTCTCTTTATAGATCAAAGAGTTCTCATAGGCATGATCACGAAGTTCATTTAGTTCATTGAGTTGAACTTTCCTGTGATCACCCGCTGTTTTAATATCAAAGTTTGTATGCTTTAGGAGCATAGTAAGCTTTTGTGTCCAAGCCTACGATCGGACAGATGATCATGCTTTCCGTACACTAACTTATATGGAGTACACCCGAAGGGATTTGTCTTTATTAGCCTGTGCGGAAAGCCAAAGTGCATCATCTAAATTTATACACCGACCAATGTGGCACGATTTCTTGCCCACGGTCCTTTCCAGGAATCCTTTTCAAACCACGATTGGTTAACTCAAACTTGTCCACTTATTTGTGGATGATACGCGGTGGAGCCGACGTATGAGTGACTCCGTATTTAAGCTTGACCTTTGAAATTTGGTCATTGCAAAAAAAAAATGGGTTCCGCGAATCTTCTTATTGATTGCACGAGGGGCACCAAATATGGAGTAAGAGAGATTAAGAAATTTACAAAAACAACATCGGGCATCAATTGGTGGGGAGCGCATTTTGCTTCAACCATTTTTGATAAGTAATCGACTGCCCGAGTTTTATTTGTTCCCTCTTGAAGATAGGGAACGGCCCTATAAATAGTCATTGCCCCCATGTACTAATATTTCGCAAACTTGGATGAGTTTCGTGGCATTCATCCTCGTTGACGAAATTTCTGCCTTGGACGTTGACAATATGTCACTCGGGTGACTCAAAGTTCTCTTTTTTACGTGGGCATCATAGTAGATTATGTGGGCCATAATAAATCCTGCAATCGAAGACCTTTTTAGCTGTTGTAATTGGCACAGTAGTGTCCCCGGTGGGTCTACTTGGCAAGCTTTGAGAATGTCAAATGCCTTCTTGCCCCGAAAACACAACGCACTATGACTTGGGCTCTGCTAAGATCCTTGAATAGAGAAGGGTCGTCCCAAAAGTATGTGTTTGTCGTCTTTGAAAAACTTCTCTTTTTATGTTGGGAAGCCTTTGATCACAAAATTCCCCGCATGGTAGTTTGCAAAATCGGCAAACCATGGGGCATTATCATCACCACGAAAGGTAACCATCCCAAGTGTCTCGAGAGGAAATGTTTCCGTAATTTCCTTTTTCTCGAGCTCACTTTGATGGGGATTTTCAAGTCTAGAAAGGTGGTCTGCGGCGAGATTTTCTGCTCCTTTTTTATCACGGATAACGACATCAAATTCTTGGAGCAGCAAAATCCACCGGAGCAATCTTGGCTTAGCATCCTGCTTAGCAAGCAGGTACTTGAGAGCCGAATGGTCCGTATACACTATGCTTTTGGACAAGACAAGATATGGCCGGAATTTCTCGAAAGCATACACTACGGCAAGTAATTCTTTTTCCGTTGTAGTGTAATGTGCTTGAGCCTCGGTCATAGTTTTGCTTGCATAGTGTATCGGCTGGAAGTGCTTGGTCTTACGTTGCCCTAGGACTGCCCCAACAGCAAAATCACTTGCATCACACATGATTTCAAAGGGCAAGTCCCAATCGGGAGCAACTAGAATTGGAGCCTGGGTTAACTTCATCTTAAGGGTTTCAAATGCTTCGATGCATTCCTTCGAGAAGATAAACGGAGTTTCTTTTTCAAGGAGGTGGGTCATAGGCCGGGCGATTTTGGAAAAATCCTGAATAAATCGTCGGTAGAATCCGGCGTGACCGAGAAAACTGCGAATACCCTTCACGGTAGTGGGATGAGGTAATTTTGCAATGACATCAACTTTTGATTTATCAACCTCAATCCCAGACTTAGAAATCTTATGGCCAAGGACTATTCCTTCCTTGACCATAAAGTGGCATTTTTCCCAATTTAGCACAAGATTGGTGTCTTCACACCTTTGGAGCATTTTGTCTAAATGGGAAAGGCAAGAGGAGAAAGAATCACCGAAAACCGAGAAATCATCCATGAAGACTTCCATGGGTTTTTCAATCATATCATGAAAGATTGCAACCATACACCTTTGAAACGTGCCTGGTGCATTGCATAACCCAAAAGGCATGCGATAAGAGGCAAATGTCCCGTAAGGGCAGGTGAAGGTAGTCTTCTCTTGATCAAGTGGGTCAATTGGGATCTGAAAGTAGCCGGAGAATCCGTCCAAAAAGCAATAATACTCATTTCTGGCTAATCTTTCAAGCATCTGATCCATAAATGGCAGTGGGAAATGGTCTTTACGAGTTGCATCATTAAGTTTTCGGTAATCGATGCAAACTCGCCATCCCGTAACCAACCTAGTGGGTATTAATTCATTTTCTTCATTTTTCACCACGGTTATGCCTCCCTTCTTAGGGACACAATGAACCGGGCTTACCCAGGGACTGTCAGAGATAGGGTAAATTAACCCGGCATCAAGAAGTTTGATAACTTCTTGCTTAATAACCTCATGGATTTTGGGGTTAACTCTTCTCTGATGTTGAACTACGGGTTTGGCATTTTCCTCCATCAAAATCTTATGGGTGCAAAACTGTGGATCTATCCCCTTAATATCAGAAATCTTCCAAGCTATGGCATGTTTGTGTGACTTAAGAACCTTGATAAGGGCGGTTTTATGCCCATCTTTTAAGTTTTTAGCGATTATGACAGGTAGTTTTTCATCACCCTCCAAAAACGCATACTCAAGATGGGATGGTAAGTCTTTGAGTTCAAGGTCGGGAGGATCTTCACATGAAGATTTAACCTTTTCAGGCACATTAATTTCACAAACTGGTGACGGAGGGAGATTTGGGTCACTATTGATCACACTTAACAATTCCTCAAGGTAAACAGTATCTCCCTCAGAATCATAGATGCCGTCAACACCTGGTGGTATTGAATCATCATGTTCAAGAAATTCATCGATCTCTTCCATTAGAAAATCACTTCCTCCGAAGGGAGTGAAAGATGGAGAGCGAGAATCGATCATAAGGTCCGAAGTAGAAGTGGGATTGCCACTTTCAGAAATTTCAAGTACTTCTTGAACATATTTTTCACAAGCAATGTCAATAACATCGACTCGGTTAACCGATTCAATGATATTGTAGGAGAAAGTCTTAGTATCACCAACTTTGAAGGTCACGGATTGGTCATCATGTCTAAGGGTCATTTGTTCACCGTGAACATCTATTAAGGCACGTGCCGTCCTCAAGAAAGGTCTTCCTAAGATTAGGGGAACCCGAGGATCGGCAACGTAATCAACGACCACAAAATCGGCAGGAAAGAAGAACGTTCCAACTTTCACGAAAACATCCTCGGCGATGCCGGTTGGAGTAGAAATCGTTCGGTCGGCAAGTTCAAGTATCATTCGGGTTTTGGTCAAAGCTGGGAGACTTAGTTCTTTCCAAATAGAGAGAGGCATTAGGTTGATGCTTGCACCGAGATCGGCCAAGGCTAAGCATTCATTCATCTCCGGAAAATCACATGGTATAAGAAATCTACCGGGGTCTCCAAGTTTCTCGGGAAACTTTTTTAGGATAACCGCCGAGCAATTTTCATTTACCGGTGTCTTTGTCAACTCAATTATCTTATCTTTGTCATTGAGGAGCTTTCTAAACATTGGTGCAAATTTGGGCATGTGTAGGAGAGCGTCCGCGAAACTTAGCTCGAAATGGAGATTCCGAAAAATCTCCATAAATTTTGAAGCTAGAAGATCGTCTTTTTCACGGAGCTTTTCTTTGTTGGCCCTTGAAGGATAAGGCAAGGTTGGTTTAGTCTTTGAAGCAACAACGGGCTCACCAATTTGGTCATTAGTTTGGACCACCGGAGGTTGGATGTTTTTGGTGCTTGGTTGCACCGTATCCTTTGTCACCTCGGGTTCATTTTCCATCTCTTTAGGAAGAGAAGAAATTTGAGGTCCATTATAGGAAACACCACTTCGGGTGGTGATTGCTTTCACATCACCTTTCGGGTTAGCAATGGTGTTGCTAGGAAGAGAACCCGAGCTCGAAGTAGAAGCGGTATTACTATTCACGAATTTGGTGAGCAGGTCCGTTATATTGGTCATTTGGCTTTGCATGTTTTGCATCACCGCATCGTTAGCTTTGACGTAGCTTTCAAAATCAGCTTTTGACACACCATGTGCCTGAGGAGCTGGAGTCTGGTAAGACGGAGCTTGGTAAGCTGGTGGTTGATTAACCGGGGGTCGAAAAATTTGGTTATTCCCTCGGTTTTGGTTGTAATTATTTCCCCGGTTGTAATTGTTTTGATTATTTCCTTGATGGTTTTGAACGGGAGGAAAACCGGGAGGTCGAATTTGATTCGCAACCATCGGAGGTCGGTAACCGGTATTTCCTTGGTTGTAGTTAACTGCGGCGGCTTGTGACATGTACTCTTGAATATTGTCACGATAAACGTTGCCATCGGTGGCTGGACAATTTTGGTAAGAATGACCACCCCCGCAAGTTACACAACTTTGCTCGACCGCTTTTACGGGAGCGGGAGCTGGAGTTTGGTTTTTCTTATCGAGAATCAATGCTCTAACCATATCCTTAAGTTCAGCAACATCGGATGAAACTGCTGGGGTAGAAGAGCTCGTACTCACTTTGGAAACAATGGCCTTGCTTCGTGATTGACGAACTTTGGACTTGCTCTCGATGATTTTTAGGCATTCTCGAGCATGTTTATCTCAGAAAGTTACACCCGCAGCGGAGTTTAATGAATCCTTGATCATTTTTTTTTATTTTTTTTTTTGAGTTTTGTTGGCATTTTAGATGTTTCGAGTTTATGCAATCCGAAACAATGAGGCGGGTCATCCTAAGAAGATAATTGAATCGGTCCCATGCCTTCATAAAACGTTTTTCTTCAATTTTTTGTTGAATTCATGATTTCATTTCGAAGATTTGTTGTTTTAGAGGGAGGGAAGAATTTGTTAATGAATTTCGAAACAAGATCATCCCATGTACGAATCGATCGAGGGGGTTCTTTCTCGAGCCAATCGGGCGGCCCCTGAGGGGAAATATGGGAATCGCATAAGCTTAAAGACGTACCTCGGCGTTCGGGTCGCTTCATCGTAGAAGTAGATCTTGTTGTAAATTCAGGTTGTGGAGCATGTGGGTCTTCTTTATCATGTCCAAAAAATTGCTTGTTTTGAACAAGATTAAGTAGACCATGCTTGATCTCAAAGTTGTTCGCGGTGATTTCGGGAACAACGATCGCATCCTCGTAACCCTCGGTGGGTGCTTCGAGTAACTGCGCCATAGTACGATTATCGGCCATCGTAACTAAGGGAGGATTGAAAGGTTCTTGATTGTTATTTGGTTTCTCAAGATTGGGTGATTCAACAGAAGTTTGTCGGACTTGTTGTTGTCGACGTTTA
This sequence comes from Tanacetum coccineum, assembly GCA_026074375.1. Taxonomy (NCBI): domain Eukaryota; kingdom Viridiplantae; phylum Streptophyta; class Magnoliopsida; order Asterales; family Asteraceae; genus Tanacetum; species Tanacetum coccineum. The sequence goes on along the minus strand of BQNB010000012.1, from coordinate 65,767 downwards.
CAGGGCCTTGAGACGGATTGCGCATGCACATATTAGGAATTTAAAAAGATAAAATTTCACTATTCTTTTTTTTGGTTTTTCATGATTTAGTCACAATTTATTTAATACGGACAATGAGGTAGGACAACTTCAACCAAATAATCTACTTACTTCACGGTAGCTCTCAAAAAGATAAACGCACAGGTGAGCGGAGGAGAAGGAAAGCACGGTACTTTTAAGAACCTATCTCCTTTAGGGTCGTAGTTCGTTGGAACAACCCGCCTTATACCCACTTTTTAGTTTGTTTAACTTTTCAAGGTGAGCCGTACGTCGTAAGAGACACAAATGGCAAGTTTTTAAATCTTTTGTTCGGGAACTTATTGATGGATAATACTTCAATGGAAAGTATTATATGTTGGTGTTCTTTTACCAACTTGGTAAATTTATTTTTATTCTTTTTTATCGGACAAATTTATAATTATTTTTTTTTGTTTTATTTGATAATTTAATAATAAAAGAAATGAAATAAATTTTTTGTATTTTTATATTTTATAAAAATAGAAGAATATTCACACACAAAATTCAAACACAAATTGTCAAACGTTACGATAATCGTTTCACAGCCTTCCCGGCAGCGGCGCCAAAAATTGATTCCTTCAATAATATATATAAAATATATAAGCAAACAATTAACCAAATACCCTTAGCCAAGGATTGGTTAAGAATTCATACAATAAAATATATATGTGTCCGGAAGTTTGATTTCCCGGGTCGTTATGTCCCAACGAGGTGTGCAATGGAAAATCGAATGACGAATTGATAATCGATGTTTGAATATGACAAAATTATGATTGGTTTTTCTATTACTACAATTAAATATGCAAAAATGATTAAAGAAAACCTAAAAACGAAAGCTAAAATGATTTAAAACTAAAACGGGTACGAAAAACGAGGGTCAAAAACCTAAATTACACAATTTTAACCCTAAAGTGAATTTTTTACTTTAAATGGGTTCTAAGTGACAAAAAACGAAGTTTAAAAAAAACTAGATCGAAAACGGAGTTAGTTAAGACAAAAAACGAGTCAAAACAAAAACGGAAACGAATCCCGTTCTTTAAAAAGTGAAACTTTGCAAAAACGACCCTACAAATGCAAATTTATTTTTCCTAGATCCTAATTAATAAAAGAAAATTTAAAAAAAAGATTTATATTTTTCTGACTTTTTTTTTATGCTTTTTTAAGTTTTTAATGAAAATAAATTATAAAAAATACAAAACTTTTATAAAAAAAATCTAGAAAAAATACAGAAAATAGCTTAGGTTGGCAGGTTCCTATGAAAAATAAGCTAGGTCGCACAGCTTATCGAATAATTTTGTAGCACAGCGGTAGAGGTGTGTGGGTTAAAGAGGGTTGATAGTGTTAAGGTCTAGGGTTCGAGCCCTAGCTCACCCTGGACTTCCACTGTCCCCTTTTTTATATTTCTTTTTACAAACTTATTAAAGACACAAAAATAAACAATTTTAATGAAAGCACTTTTTTTTATAAAAGCTACAAATGAACCTTGAAAAAACTAAACAAACTGACAGATGTGCCTTTAAGCACTTAGAGAATTTTAAGCTAAATTATTTGGGCTTTTTAAACTGAATAAGCTACAAAAGAGCAAATAAGCAACAAATTTAAACTTAATTACACCTAATTAGCAAATGCAGGCTCAAATAAGCAAGTTTGAATGAGCAATAAGCTTAGAAAAGCTTAATCACCTACTGACATAGAACTAGATACAAAACAGACAAAGGCACAACTTTGGGCTTATAAATAAGCAATCTAGGGAGGGTCCTAATGCTTGAGACTCCTAGGGCTTATAAAAGAGCTTATGGGCTTTCTAGAAAAGCCAAGAGCTTAAACTGAAACCAACAGATAAGCCAGGAAAAGTAGCTTGAAAGTGACAGCTTAGCACCAGGGGAAATTTTTAGCAAAATAGCTCATGAGGGGCTTTTCAAACTGAATTTTAAGCTATTAAACAAAAACTAAGGCCAAGGTGGCTTATGACTCTAAAAAACTTAACCAAAAAGCTACACTTATCAGCAAATTAAAATCCTTAAGAAACACAAATAAGCTAAAAAAATGGTCAAAAAAGGGCACTCACAATCAGCAGCTGCTGATTTTTGTTGTTTTTGAAAAGAGCAAAAGTGGCTTTTGCATGCTTATGAATGAACTAAAAAAAAGGGTTCAAAAGGTAAATTAAGCTCAAGTAGATTGAGCTTAACAAACCAAGAGCTTAAGCTTTAATTTTCAGATCTTAAAAACAACTTGAGCTTGAAAAGTGGACTTATCCAACTGTTAGGTGAAAATGACAGAGAACAGCTAAAACAATTGCATCAATTGCAGGCACTCTTACTTAACTCTACTGCATCAAATAACTCTAAATGCACAATAAATCATGGACTAAAAGCTACCTTAAGCTCAAAATAAAAAATAAGCAAAACAAATAAAGCTATATTAACACAGACTTAAACTATAACTATTTTAAGCTAGACTTTTGAGATTTAAAACATGAAAATGCTTATTTAAAAACTATCAATTTTACACCATTAATTTAGACTAGTTAAAAACAATCTAAGAGACCTTAAACCCCATTAACAAGCACAAATTTTGAAACCCATTTTGGTTTCCTGTCCCAAACACCCCTTTAAGTTCTCGATTGGAAATTTTGAGCTTCAAACACTTATTTTTAAATAACAACACCCTAATACCAGATGTTATATGGCTTAATAAGAATCTAATGAGCAGTGTAGAACAAGGAAATAAGCAGTTTCAATAAGCAAACAAGAAATGACAGGTTTGGCTTTATATGTGAGACAGAATAACGAGAACCGGCAATACTCAAAGGGAAATAGAAAACAAATAAAAGGTCATAAAATGACAGAATGAGATAAAAATAAGCAGATTATACGTTACATAGAACTTAATAGTAAGATTAAGGCAATTCTAGAGTAATCTGCTTAGCTAAAATGAAAGAAAAAGTCTTACAACAGCCTTAGCCCTAAAACAAGGCTATCAATGCTATTAGAGCTTAATAAACAAAGTATAGCTTGTGTTTAACAAGCGAGCGTGTGTCCATAAGCCCATCATTTCCGGCTCTATTTCCAAAATTTAGCTGAGGTAATTTAAGGGAGTGACTTATTTTTGTGATTTCTTTTTAGAATACTTAACACTTTTTTTGGGGTTTGGCAGATTTGGCCCCTGAAGTTATAAATACCACTTTTACACTTTGAGTCCTTGTGATTTGAGTTTGATGATTTGACAACTTCAGTCCTTGGAGTTGTATTTTTGACTTTTGACTCTTCTTTGAATTTATCGGGGTTGAGTTTTTGGCTTTGGCTTCGATTTGACTTTGTATTTTCCATTCCGTGCATCTGGTGTTTTGTTCGTTTTTGCTTGCTTTTTAGTTCTTTTTTTTTGGAATATCGTTTCCTGCTCTATACAAATGCTAAAACATTAACAAATACAATGTATTTTTTGTAAGTTTTTAGTCATTTTTTAAGTACCGTTTTTAATGGAAAATGGTATGCGTAAATTAAGCATACCTCAAAATCCCCATTTCTAAGTTATTTGTCGTGGCTCACCGTTATGTATGAAGTTATATCACTTAAGAAACCAAGAATCTTAATCCCCCCTGACTAATACTCGAAACAGTAGTCTAAGTGGTTCGTCAAGGGGAATAAAGTATCAATAGCATTCGACTAGTCACGTTTTCACCATTTTTTATATTTTCACTAAACTGTCCTAATATTTTTGCTATTTTTTTCTTTTTCTCAACTTAACTACCATGTTTTGACTTCCTTGTATTGTTATCAGCACTGGGATCATAGAATGAGAAGCGCCAATAGCAATAATCTATGGATACGCCCGAATGGATTAATTCATCGTCCCTGATGTTTCACTAGTCCCAAGCTAAGTAAGTACATGTAAAGGATGGAACAATACTTCATAACTATGACTTGGTAACTTTTCGTACCAACAAATTTTCAAGTTAGGTTGTGAGTGCTAATTTTATGTTAAATTTAGATCGACAATTTTAGAAAGTATAATAGTTAGGTGCATAACGATATTTTGATGAAACTCCTGGGGAAAAGGGACTAGGTCACCCACCAATCAAGCATATTCTCGATAGATTCCAGCCGAGTTCGCTTAGGTTATCAGGTTGAGAGACCCCAAAGGAGATGTTCGCAAATGGATTAGACTGGGAGATTCGCCTCCCTTTTAGGCGAATTTCTTAGCTTTACCGCTAATAAACCAATACTACTCAAAGCACGCAAAAATCAAAAAATTAATAATCTCAAAAATTGGGGTGGGCGATTTTTATTCCATGTTGTGGGACCCTTTCTTTCAGAACGTCCAGCCTCATCAGCTCTAAGGGCCTGGTTTTTGAACCCCACGGAGAATACTTAATCGAAATAATCTCACCAACGTAAACCAACAACTTTTGAAGTCTTTAGAGCAAGTTATTCTTGTTCAAACAAAATTATACTTGAGTTAGAAAAAGATAAGAGTTAGTAAGATCAAACAAACACAATGTTTTTTTAGTGAATTGGTTATGAAGTCCTCTTCGGCCTACTCTACACTCCCCGAGCACCTAACTGAGGTTTTCTTCACTATGTCAGACATAAACTCCTTATATGGCAGGTGTAAAACCGTACACAACGTTGATTTTATTCCCATTTCGACACTAAGCTAGATGTCGAGTTCTAATCTTAGCTAGAACCAATCTATCACAACACAACTTTACAACTAGTTCACGACTTCACAACTTCTTCACAACTTCACAACTTCTTCACGACTTCATAACTTCTCACGACTTCACAACTTCTTCACGACTTCACCAATTCTTCACAACTTCACTTAACCACACTACTTATATCACAACTATCTAACACTATTAGTAAAGATCACCAAGAACTAGCTACTACACACAACTACAAGATATACAAATGATTTACAAATATGTGATATGAATACAACAAGTTTGCTATTCACACTAAGGTGTAATACTTCTTCACTTAATGATGAAAGTATTCTTCTCTTGCACTTGAGAAATTAATGATTAAATGATCAAAAGATTTTAGAGAGGATGTGTGGGCTATTTTAAGCAGAAAGAATGAGTGCAAAAGGTAAGAAAAATGTTGAGGAATAGTCCAGTATTTATAGGACAAGAAGGAGGAGCGGGTCTATGCCGGCCCCTTAAATAGGGTGCCGGCCCTTATTATTAAGGGGAACCGACCCATGTATTTAAGAGGGGCCGCCCCCTTTCAGACGTTCATCTTTTTTTGTCCTATCTAGGGGAGGTGTTTACTGGACTTTTTCTTAGCCGTTTTAGGTCTCGAAAATTTAAAATTCAAAATGGTTTATTTTTGAATAAAACATTTCTTTTAAATGTAGAAAATGTTTTGTAAGGTTAATAAACATATTTACTACCATTTTATAAGAGACTAAGGTTGAAATAAAAATTTTCTTTGATCATAGAATCATTAAGCATTTATTTATTCATACCTTTTAAGTGATGTAATTGTTGATTTAAGAATTTACTTACTAAATACTTGTTTACGTTTAAATTTTTACGTTGATAGTTTTTATATTTTATGATGATCAATATCGTAAAGATGTGAAAAATATTAATAATGTTTTTAGGCATATTTCTATCACATATATCCCCCTTTTGATGACTTACAAAATTTAAACTCATTAAATGTAAATTTATTTATTTTTTTAATCAAGTATTTTAGTGAAGTTTTTTATTTTTTTCCCCGTTTTTGTAGAATCAAATAGGCAATCGTCGAGAATTGCAATTAAAATTGACAGAATAAGTGCTCCCCCTTGATGTGTGCTCCCCCTCGTTCGAGAGCACCAAAGAATCGAGCTATGGTTTCTTGGCTACAAAATGGGTTAGAACAATACAAATATTTCTAACATGTAGTATAAGGAGACAATTGGACATACAACCAACAATGATCATTCATTTAAAAGTTAACAGTATGTGTGTGAAAACACATATGCATACATAAGGGAAAATAAACATGGCTGACATACATGATAATTTTTAAACTACAAAAAGTCTATAACTAGTAGAGATCTATAGGACTTCGCTTGCAAGACTTGCATGCAAAATGGTAGATGATCAATTATTTGTGAGACTGAACATAGAGTATGTTTAGTTCGGGGAGGATGGTGGAGGTGGTGTGATGATGATTGGTGGTTGTTAGAGCATATGTTCAATATACGAAAACATATATTGAAGTTCATCTCTTAACCCAAAAATGAGGGTTCGGTTGTCGATACAACAAAGGCATGAGTTACCATGTGGTTCAAGTAAATTCTAAGGAATAGGATGCTCAATGATAGGTGGTGACGGTGATGGAGTATCAAAAAATTGGACATCAAGTGGAGTAATTGGTGAAAGGGTGAGAGTGATGTCCATTGATGCATTTTATTGAGTTAGATGTGGTGGTGAAACTCTTAGAGGAGGAGATGTTGGTGGGTTCAAGTAACCATTTGGTGAAAGTGATGTTGATGAGGTTGGTGATTTGGGTATGTAATCAATTGAAGATGAGGATGTGTCTTTAGTTGATGGTGTTTTGGATGGTGCATTAGGAGCACTAGGTGATGAGATTGGAAGTTTGGGTGATGGAGTTTTTGTGTCATCTTGGGTTAAATCCACAAACAATTGTTTTGGTGGAATGATGTTGATTTTTGGTCTCTTAGAGACTTTGGAAATAGAGGCTCTAGTGGAGGCCATAAAGGTTTGTGGTGGTTGATGATGAATGAGGGAGATGGTGAATTGGTGATATGCATTTGGAGGGAATTTATGGGAGGAGATTTGTTTGAAAATAGAGTGAATTTGAATAAGTTTAGGGTATTCCAAATTTTGTTCAAGCATTCTGGGCAAATAAAGCTGAGACTAGGTAAAAGAGGGCAAAAAGCAAAAAAATATATTGTTTTACTTGTGAAATACTATGGGCGGTCCCCTTAAATAGGGGGCGATCCCCTTAAAATTAAGGGGGCCGCCCGTTATGAATTAAGGGGGCCGCCCTTTGTTGATTCCATTTTTCACACAGAATTTTTTTTTTGTGAGAGTATTTCTGTTTTGGTGGTTTATTTGCAGCAAGCCCTATTGAGTTTTATAAGCACATTTAATCATATAACATGTAAGCATGAAACCAAAGTGGCATAACTAGTTGATTTAATAAAGCAACCAAAGGTTTAAGTCATCATAGCAAACAAGTACCAAAAAAAATAACCAACACATAGGTCTTTCTGAATATATCGGATGATCATCACACAAGTTGTTAATAACATATGCATAATTAAGTTAACAATTGTTTCAACCTACACTTAGCCATCAAGCTCACTTCAATCCTATGTCTTCATTTCTTCTTCTTGCTAAACACTCCTTTTAGTGCCTTTCCAAATGATTTGAAACCTCCGCGCATCTCCTTATGCATTTGTTGCGTTTGGTTGAGCAAGTCGGTTTGTCATTCAAAGAGAGTTTCATCGATTCGTTCTGAAGCGGAAGGCATTTGGTAGTTTTGGTAGTTGAGAGGATCAAGAGAGTTAAGATAGGTGGTAGGAGATGGAGTACTTGCACGAGAAGTTTCGACATCATCATCATCATGTTGATGAGATGACGTGCCTTGATGGTGAGAAGATGAAGAAGAGACGGAATGGCGTGCCTTGCCATGATCACTTCGAAGTCGTCGAGTTTATTTAAGAGCAAGAGGACGCATGACTTGATCAACAATGTCATAAATGCCATTGTCAAGATGAGGATATGCTTCCATGATGTGTCGATAAAGACGAGTCAAGAAAATGCCATATGGAAGATTTGCGGTTGGATTGGCTCTAGCACATTTGATTCTTTTGACAAAGAAGTAAGAAAGATTGTATTGTTCCTCGGCAACAACACAATACAACATGTGAGCAAGACAAGCGGGGAGATGGTCCCGATGTCC
>BQNB010000012.1:0-41096 GCA_026074375.1 Tanacetum coccineum | reverse complement strand
TTTAAATTAAGAGCTTAGTTAGACCGGCAGGTGACCTGTAATGTTTCAACAAGTATGTTCTTGATTAATTGATAAAGATTTGAATAGTAGACTACCAGTATATAAAATACCGTTAAACAGTAAGTGAGTAAAGTCTCGATGGGCTAGGGTTTGACAAGATCACCATTGCTTTAATCCCTAGATAGATTATAATTAAACTAAAAAGATGCTTTATGCGGATACGTTAATTGTGACAGAATTCAACGTGTCTAGGTCTTAGGATGATGTCCCGCCTAAGTCTTAAGAATGATATGCCACTTCGAGATAAGAAATCATTGCACTAAATAAACAAACCAACATTTAATTGGATTTAATATGGCTAATACAATTTCTATCATTTGGCTTGTACCGCTCTTTTATCTTCTGATTATTTTCTTGCATGTTTATTGTGTTTATAATTGATTATTGTCACCATAAAACCCGTGCTAGTTTCTCAGGCTGAAAACCCCCTAATCCTATTAGAAAATGTACATAGCATGGGTTTAACAAGTAATTAGAATTAACTTAAGTAGAGTAATTAAAATACTGATAGAATATAAGGTTAACGACCTCGCTCTTAGTGTTCGAAACCCTACTTACCGCGAAACCCCACCTGATCGGGTACACTACCCGTTAAAGTGTTGTTTTAGGATAAGTCAGCTAAATTTAAATTTAAAACTTGGTAATTAATAAATTGACCCTACATTACAGCACATGAGTCTTACTGGTTGCATTTGGACCATGGGTAATAGTACAATTTAGGAAGTAGCACCTAGTACTATTTAGGGAAGTAGCACCATGCCCTTGGGTCTTATTGTGTTGCATTGATTGGACCTTAGGTAAATAGTATAATATGGGAAGTATTCCCTATTACTATTTGAGGAAGTAGCACCAATGTTTTAAAAATCGGTTCGACCTGGCTGGTTCGACCTGGCTAGTTCGACCGGTTAAACCGGGAACCAGAGTGACGGTCGGTCCGTTGTAAGCCGGGTTCCTACTGAAACTCGGACCGGATTGAACCGCCGATTTTTGGTCGACCCAGGTCGAACCGCTACCCGGAAAACCCACCGGTTCAACACTTATCAAAGGAAATGAAAGAAAACAGGGTAACATTAGATTATGTCACCGGACTTGTTGGTTGTGTAACAGAACCTTGGCATAGATGGTGGTTGAAAATCGACCGATAGAGTTACGTGATGCGTCATAGTAGTTGAAAATGAGGATGAGAAACTTTGGTTTTATGAGATCTTAAAAGAAAAGGGGATGAGAAAAGGCAAATACTGAAAAGTTGTTTGGGTGATGAGTAGTGACAAATGAGTCAATAGAGAGATATGAAAAAGTGTATCAACTGATAGCTTCTTTAGTACGATACTTGTTGAAATGAGTTGAGTTGGTAAAATGTTCAAATAATTTTGATGACTGTCCTTGGGATGTGGAAAAACAATTAATATATTAGTTTGTTATTATGCATACATATTTCTCTTATCTTATTAACCAATAATGTGTTATTCGATATTAAGTATCGATAATTTTTCTTTTTGACGTAAAAACCGGGTTGACCCGGCGGTTCAACCGGTTGAACCGGTGACCCGGTGAACCGGTGACTCGACCGGGTCAATTAAAAAACCGGGTTTTAAAACATTGAGTAGCACCCTACCCTTGGGTATTATTGTGTTATGTGTTTGTAGACCATGGGTAAATAGTACAATATAAGAAGTAACCCCCATTACTATTTGGGGAAGTAGTATCCTGCCCTTTGGTCTCATTGTGTGGATTCTTACTGTGTGGTTTGTGTTATGAGATTCAGTTGTTGCAATTGTGTGATTTCATTAAGTGCTTGGATATGTATGTCATTTTCACTATTGTCTTATTGGTTTTATAAGCATAGAAAATGAATTGCTGTTACTTTTACCATGAGGACATTTCTCTTGGAAATGTTTTTGTTAGTTAAAACTTGTGTACTCACCAAATATTTTCACAGTTGACCCATTTTATCATGCTTTTTAGGTGATTAGTTGGTGTTATTCCTTCCATGATGGCTTTATTCTTTAAAGCTTCTTCTTTAAGTTTGCCATCTTTCAAAGCTTCGTACCATTCAAAATCTTGATAACGGAGTGTGTTTCCTACTATGTAAGCTCCAGGTAAGTTTCCTCCATTATAATATCCATCGTTCCTCCAGCTACGGGTTGGCCATTCCAAACATCCATTTTTATAATTAAAAGGCTCACAATAATGTTTAACTAGAGCGGGTTCTTTCCATGCTCCATTATCCGTCCATGGTTTTTCATGCACCCATGGCACATCTTTGTTCCATTCGTAAATCCAATCATCCTTATAATCTCTGTAAGTCTTAAATCCCTCAATATCTTCAGTAAGTAAATCTAGATTGATTTGTAAAAGATAATTAAACTTCTTGAAGGCCCTACACAAAGGTGTCTCAAAGTCAAATACATTAGTCTTGATCCTAAAAATTTTAGCAATCTTCATACTTCTTTCTTCCAGATATCAGAGGACTCTTGTCAGCTGATTTTCAACTTCTTTCATCTCCTCTCTTGCACAATAATCCATTATGCTTTTCATTGTATAATGATCCATTGTCTTGTAGTTAAAAATTTTTGAAGCTAAACCATTCAGTATATTCGAATCAGATGAATCATATTCCTTATCATCAATTCAGATTATGTGACATTTGTTGTTCCTGTAGGATATCATATTTCACAGCCTGGATGATGATTATTGGATTTGGCTAGTTTCTAGAGAGAGAAACACATGGTGAGATATTTTCTAGAGAGAGAATATAACACCTCGTGTTTTAGGTCATTGTACGACATTATGTAATCCACTAATTATTTTTAGGGTTTTACGCGTTTGCTTTTAAATCGTAATCGTTAAGCTAAATCGCATAAACTAAAAATGATCATACAATGTTAAAACGGGCATTAAACAAATTAATGTTTCATCAAGCAAAGTTGTTATATGTATTTTTAGAGGATAATTATTATCATTGCACATTTTATTTTTATTTGGTTCGTTAAGTATTTACGTTTCACGATAAAATACGTTTAGGCCTTCCCGGAAGCACGTTAACTTATCTACGCTTCATCAAATACCCAAAAATATAATCAATTAGTAAAGTTTATTTTACTAATTCTAGTATTTTTCACATTTTTAACTTATTTCATGAAAGAATTCAAATCAAACTCTATCATGTGCAAGTTATACATTTTATTAAGTATATCCTACGTATACTTCATATAATGCAAGTATACATTATATAAAAGATCAAAAACATATCCTAACTTATACACATGCATAATTTAGTGTATAAGTGACTAGGAGGATAAGATTGGACCAGGAAACTTTCACTTATATACTTAACATTACATGATCTTGCCATCCAACTTGATCTCATGACTAGCCAAACTTATCCAGTAAGCTTCTCCACTTTCTTTCCTAGTCCTTCCACCTTGAATACTTCCACTAGACATCAAATATCTTCATAATATCTCATTAGTAGTATAAATATGCATGCACATGAAGTAGAAAACTCATTTACTTCATTCCTTAACAAAGAAATCACAAAAAAACTCTTCCTTTGTTCTCTCTAGAGCCCACGGCTCAAAACCCCCTCCAAACACAATCCATACTTTGATTTTATATCACCATACAACCATACACACATCATTCCTAAGACCTTCTAAGGTGTTTGCAAGCATTGGTTAACCATTTGCAAAGAAGGAAGCAAGAAAAGGAAGATAAGGGTTTCTTGGGAAAATTAGGGTTTTCATCCTATATTTTCAAGCCAAGAGTGTTAATCACAAGGGTGTGATTGTTATTCTTTCCTCTACTCATCCACACAAGGTTATTTAAAAGCTTAATCATTTCATAACTAAGATTTTATGTGTTCATATGTTATATTTAGCTAAATCACCATCTAGGATACTTTTGAATATGTAAAATGAATATTTACTTATGATTAATGTTTTATGAACTTATTTATATGTCACATGGATGCTAATATGATGTTAAAAGGGATGTATAAGTGTTTTAACATGTTGTTTAAGTATAAACATGTTTATGAGCAAATTAGGGTTTCTAATGTTAACTTAATAAGTTGCAAATGAAAATGATGTAAATAACATGTTAAAATTGTTATCTTGGACTCACATGAGCAAAGTATGAACTAATGGATTTTATATATGTAAGACATAAGATATAATTGATGTAAAGTAGGTGCAACTAAGTGTTGAATCTTAATGGTACAAAAATCAAGCTTAAAACATGTCTAAATCACAAAACCTCAAACTTTCTGTTTTGGTTAATTTGGAAAGCTAACCATTCTGTGTTATATAAAGATAGTACATTCATAAGGATTCCAAAATGGATAGAAACTCGAAAAAAAAATCCGGATTAATAACGAGGCAAAGATTACACTGTTTACGACGCTAAATACTTTTTAAAACAAATTTTATAAAAAGTTACTATTCATGGCAGAAACTTATACTTTGTAAACATCAATGATATGATAAAAATTTCAATTACGAGAACGTGTTCGAAAGAATCGCTAAAAACGGAGCTATAACGAATAAGATACTACTAAAACGGGTTTTACGTTAATTAAATGTATAAAAACGATTTTATAGCTGTTATGAACAGTAAAACACTATTCATCACAGAATCTCAAAAACCTAAAAATGTGATTTTATGATCACTTGTCTTAATACAAAAGCATGGGCGTAAGAAACGCGAGAAACGGGCTTAAAACGACAAAGTTATGTCATTTTTGCAAAAGACGTAATTATAAACGTTTTTTACTTTATAAATACGATTTCACGTAAACGATTAGATGGTGATATAGCTATATAGAATATATATGTTATTAGTTATCGAAGTGCTATATTACTAGGGAATTTCATAATGAGGCTTCTTCGGATGGCGTATTGACGAGTTGTTGGATTTACGATTTAAAGTGTCCTAACTCCTCGTACGTCATGTCATGACCTCTTAAATTATGATAGCCCGAACGATAGTACGATGATAACTATATAGGATTATATACAGTTGTTGTTAGACAACGTACTTGAATACTGATTCGACCTATATTAACTAGGTTGCATTCGGGCGTTAGCGTGACGCGTTTTTACTTGGGATATTTTGTTATCAGTTTACTCACTCAAGGTGAGTTCATAGCCCCATGTTTTACAATTATTAAATTACAAGTTTTTGGGGTGAGAAACATATGCATGTTTTACAAATTGGACGCAAGTGTACATTTTATCATGATTACGTGTTGCCTAAGTAGCGATAACCCACTATGCCCATGAATCATGAACTGTCAATTACTGGAATGTGAGCGCGAATGATTATAGATAGATCTATTTGGGATTGACCTCCCCGTTCGGGTGACTAGCTATCACTGGAAACGAACGTATATCATGTCGGATACTGGATGTTACGGGTTGAACATCATCACGGGCAATGTAGGCAATATTTATATATTGTATTCAATTATGTCGAGCTTCGGTGTCATGAGCTTAGGCAAACGTAATTGCATTTTGTGATGTCTGCATCTGTTGCATTATCACTGGGAAAGTCTTGCGGTCCTGCATATACATTTACATAAACCTATGAAATTCACCAACTTTATGTTGACGTTTTTAAATGCAATGTTTTTCAGGAGGTCATTAAGCACGAGGTGCGAAGGATACATTGGTGGTTATATTTTGAAGTCATGCATTAAAGATTTAGTCGCATTACATTTTGTATATCTGTTATGGGCTGGAAATCTTTGTAATAATAACAAGTAAACAAGTAAAGCTTCGGGCTTTTGTAACACATACTTTATTAAATCCAATGTATCAGTTTTAAACGACTTTTTGGTCGTTCTTATATTATCTTGTGTTATTGATCTGAGAAGTAACACGCCCCGGACCCTTATTCCGCTGCGACCCAATTTGGGGGTGTTACAATCGATATGCTACTGCTTTATTTGATTCGGGTGCCGATAAAAGTTTTATGTCTAAAAATTTTAGTACCCTTATTGATATTAAACCGGTTGAGTTAGATACTTGCTATAAAGTTGAATTGGCCGATGGAAAAGTAGTAAGTACCAATAATGTGTTAATAGGGTGTACACTTAATCTTTTAAACCGTTCTTTTCCAATCGATTTAATGGTAATAGAACTAGGAAGTTTTGATATCATTATTGGGATGGATTGGTTATCACGATATGATGCCGCTATTTTATGTGGAGAGAAAAAGGTTAGAATTCCCCTGGAAGGTAAGACGCTGGTTATCGAAGGCAATAGAAATAATTCCCGATTGAAGATTGTTTCTTGCATTAAGGCTCGAAAGTATATCGAGAAGGGTTGTGAGCTATTCTTAGCTCAAGTAACTGAACAAGAATCGAAGGAGAAGCGATTAGAAGATGTTCCTGTTATCCGAGATTTTCCCGAGGTATTTCCCGATGAATTACCTGGACTTCCGCCACCCAGGCAAGTTGAATTCCGTATTGATCTTATTCCCGGTGCTGCACCTGTGGCGCGTGCGCCATATCGTTTAGCACCATCCGAAATGAAGGAGTTGTCCAAGCAACTGCAAGAGTTGTCGATATGCTTTGATCTGGAATGTTGAACGTTGTTGCAGCATAAGGCAATAGCGCTTTTGTTATCACAGTACATTGGAATTTTGTTGAAACCAAAGCCATACTCGGTAAGCTATGATCTCATCCAAAGGATTTGAGCACAACAGCCAGACAAAGCAATATATTCAGCTTTCATACTGGATATCGCAGCGCTTTTCTGCCTTTTTGATGACCAATTGATAAGTCTATCTCCCAAAAATTACATACTACCAGATGTGCTACAGCATATATCTTGACAACCAGCATGATCCGCATCTTCAAATACTGTAGAGCAATCCGAAGAATCCTCGGATACCATAGTCCTCAATTTAACGGTTTTTCCTTTTTAGAATATCGAAAGATCCTTTTTATGCATTTTAAGTGCTTTCGGTAGGCGAGCCTGATATCCGGCAACAACATGCATTTAGCAAATGTAGGTCAGGTCAACAGCTGGAGATAAAGAGGGTGCCCTATCATACCATGATATGTGATAGATCAATGGCTTTCCTTCTACTCTCACCCATTTGGATTTCTTTACATGGGAGTAATCCACAAGGTCCAAGGAGTATAAAACCTATTTCTGTCAGAAGTAAGGCATATTTTAACTGGTTAATAAGATGCCTCTGGGATCTTGAAGAAATCTGGTAGTCCAAAAAAAAGAGATTTGCCATACATTGACATCATAAATTTGAACACTGGATTTTAGAAAATAGGTCACAAGTTTTAGTGTAGATGGCAGCAAAGATGATATCCATCAACAATATTTGTACCATAAGTAGTTCTTGCCGTCTTGTGTATGACAATGTGGATCCACTGAAAAATTTGGAGAAGTCCTTGGGATATTAGAAACAAAGATCAACATATCATACCATTGCTTGGTTTTCAACCCATAAAGAGCTTCTTAAAGCTATACACGTGATTTGGTTTATCTTTATCCCATACCCCATCCGACTGGCTAACATAAACTTCTTCCCGCAGATTACCATTTAGAAACGCAGTCTTCACATCCATTTGGTAGACGACCATGTTCATATGAGCAGCAAACGCGAGAAAAATCCTTATAGCCTCTAATCTTGCAACCGGAGCAAAAGACTCTTCAAAATCGATTCCCTCCTCTTGACGGTAACCACGAGCCACTAATCGAGCTTTGTTCTTTAGTATACCTCCCAGTTCGTCTAGTTTTACTTTGTATATCCACTTCAAAGTAATAACCATAACTTTATCTGGTCAGGGTACGAGCTCCCATACTTCAAGACGTTCAAACTCATTGAGTTCTTCTTGCATTGCTTCGATCCAGCAAGCTTGAGTCAAAGCATCTTTATACGTCTTGGGTTCAACAGCAGTGAGGAAAGCATCGTAGTAACAGAAAAGAGCTTGCTCATGTAATTGCAGCCTTGTGGAAACTGGTCTAGCGAGTTCACCGATTATATTTTCAAGTGGATGATCCTTAGTCCATTTGTTATTGTGTTTAGAAATTTGGTGATCGGGAGGCACATTTGTATGAATAGAATCCGACGATGAAGATTGATCAGAAGGAACTTCTAGAATTGGAATACCAAAGTACCAAATCATTACCCATATGTTAACTTCAATATCACGATTGTCTTCTTCAACAACGTTAGGAATGACAGGGAGGTTGGAAACGAGGTGTTTGTTAGAGTTACTTGTGATTGTGCATCTTGTCAACTGTAGTTGAGGAAGGTGAACCCGTTGATAACAGCGGGTACAGGAGCTGTCTACTTGCACATTAGAGCAACGACTTCAGGGGCTAGGTGATCAACACTAGGTGGGGATTGAGTAATTCATCGAACAACGGTTGAAACAACATATCCTATTTAATTTTTAAAAAAAATTAATATTATAAAAAATAAAAATTCAATGTTAGTTTCTAGAAGGTGTACTAATGGTGTTGAAGAGGAGTGTTTGGCACGATTCCCTGAACTGATGTTGCAGAGTCATTTCATGAAGCGCGGGTCCTGAACTGCTGTGTTCAGAAGCCATCGCAGTTAGCTCATCAAAATCTACATGAATTGTCTCAATGATTCGTCTGGTACATCGGTTGTAAATTCAAAATGCTTTTCTCGTGGGTGCATAACTAATGAAAATACCAAAATCAGCCTTTGGTTGTAACTTGCCCAAATTCTCACTATCATTCGTTGGATAGCAAAGTGCACCAAATACATAGAAGAAAGATAAGTCAGGAAGTTTGTCATATAAAAGCTCATATGGTGTTTTGCCATGACAAAGGCATATTATGGAACAATTTTGGGTGTAACATGCGGTAGCCACTGCTTTAGCCCATAGAAATAACGTAGCTTTTGCATAAATCAACATTATGCGAGCAGCTTCAATTAGCGTATGATTCCGTATATAACGACACAATTGCTGTGGTAAGAGATCTATAGATGTTTCGTGAGGAGAGACCAACCTTCCTCATAATATTCACGTACGTTTTGATTACAAATCAGATTCACATTATCTGTTCTGATGCGTCGGACAGGTACTTTAAGTTGCAGTTGGATCATCTTGGGAAAAACTTGATTATGAAATCTAGAGCTTCATCTTTTGACCTTAAGAACTTTACCCATGTGAATCGTAAGTAATCATCGACAATGACGAGGATGTACTTCTTTCCATTAACACTTGTGACACACATTGGTCCACAAATTTAGGTTTGTAGGGTTTCTTCTTGCTCTTACCCATGGCATATGCAGAACACAGATGGTCCTTTTCAAATTTAAGCTTAGGGAGACCTTGAACAAGACCATGTCTAGCTAAATGGTTGATCGCACCAAAGTTTAGATGAAACAAACATCAGTGCGATAGCTAGGACTTAGTCTTTGAGGCCTTTGACAAGAGACATATAGGAGGGGACGCCATCATGTCTCTAAGAGACAGAGTATATAGATTGTTGCCTCGAGATCCAATCAATAAATCATCACCTTCTAAATTACGAATGAAGCAAGTTTGTTAACGAAAAGCAACCTCAAGGTTTGAATCACAAAACTGCCCAACGAAGAATAAGTTGTGTCCAAGTCCTCCACATAGTAAACCCTTGATATCATAACATTCCCAATCTGATAATCACCATATCCCAAAATCTTTGCCACATGATCATTTCCGAATTTGACTGTACCCAAAAATTTGTTGACAAAATTGGTGAGCTGAGAGCGATCTCCGGTCATATGCTTGGAGCAGCCGGAGTCCAAATACCAGAGGACAATTTGGACGACCTGCATTCATTAAGAGAGGAAGATGGAACATCGGAAATTATGGATCCCCAAGACTTACTGGGTTTCTTTTTGTTAGAAGATATAGATTGAAGAACCTTAGATTTGCTAACAGGAACATTAGTTTTAGAGTTCCTAGGTTTTCGTGAATAGACCAATGTTACAGCAGGTTTAGATGTTTCATTATCTAGAACAACTGGTTTCCTAAGGGGCGCTTCAGTAGTAGTGGTAATCCTAGTTAAAGGGCACGCATTTCCTACGATAGTGAAGGTCCGACCAGTAGGTCTCCAAATATATCTAATAGTTGTAAACATCTTTCTTGTTGGTTTCTAAACTTTTCTCTTTGTTTGTTTCCTAGTAGATTTAGATTTTGTACGAGCCTTCACATTATAGATATAATCATGAACACACAAATCATGATTATCAGAAAGCATGCAACCATTACACTTAACATATTTAAGTTCAGAATTAGCATTAAGCTTGGAATGCTGCACATGAGCAGTTCCTTTAGGTGTACCAACATGATCTTTATTTTTCAAATAGATTTAACTTTCCTAGGGTGGGCTTCAACTTTATTCATCTGAGTACTACTTTGTGTTTGCAGAATCTTATCTTTCTTTGTATTACCTGAAGGATGTGATCCGCTAGCACTAGTAGATGGTTTTACTCCTGTAGAAGACAACATAGGTTTGTTAGAAG
The DNA here is from genome assembly GCA_026074375.1 of Tanacetum coccineum. NCBI lineage: Eukaryota > Viridiplantae > Streptophyta > Magnoliopsida > Asterales > Asteraceae > Tanacetum > Tanacetum coccineum. Next base: position 30,527 of record BQNB010000012.1, on the reverse strand, counting down.
CTAGGTTTGATGTAGAGGCCTTTTTTGTGATTGTGTTTCTTGAGGTTGTGACAGGCTCAGTGAATCTAACTCTTTTGACTTTATTCATTGTGGTCACAGCCACTAATTGTTCTCCGGAATTGTTGATACTAGGGCAGGTTTTACTGATTTTTGAAAGCAACTCCTAAATTAGTTTAGTAATACTTTACAGAAGATTCTAAGGTTGGATCTAGGGGATAGTTTGCTTTAATATGATCGACTAGATCCCTAAGAACTGCAGCTTCTTCCTGAGTGTGCTTAATATAGGCAGAGTGAGCTGACCTTTTGTTCAACAATTTAGGGGTTATTGGTTCCGTATTAATCTCTGGATCACTAGGATGATGTGTAACTTCATTATTAGCTAAATCTTTTCCTTTGAGTTTCCTCAATTCATCCTTGAGAGTTGTAATTACCAAAACTTTTTCCTAAAGACAAGCATTTAAATTAGAAATTTCCACAGACTTTAGATTGACTTGATTAGTTAAGTCAGCACATTGTTCTTTTGATCGAACACGTGCTGGTTTAATCGAGTCATAAAGTTTCTTATAGGTCTGTTTCAAATGGTCATTCTCAGCAATAAGCTTTGTCACCCTATGATCCAGTTCAATATTTATGGTTTCAATCTCTTTTAAGTCCTGTTTGATCTTATCCTTATCCATATTTCCACTAAGAGATTTAATTCTCTCTTTCAACTTCTTTATGACCATGTCTTCCTCTTGGTACTGAGCTTTCAATTCATTTAATTCAAACATTTGATCAAAACTTAGAGCACTTTGATTTGAAAAAGAATTATCCCTTTGAAAAATTTCTTGATTAAGTTGAGTATCAACTTCTAACGAAATGCAATGTTTTTAAAGAGTGGTAAACCTTTTGAACAGTATTTTTTATATATAATACTAATTATTTTCTTGCAAATAAATTTAAAGGATTATATTCCTTACATTATAATTTCATATTTGTCACATGTTGCCTATTTTCATGATTTATTATGAATTTAAAATGCAAATTTGTATAACATGCTTTTTTGCATTTCTATTGCCATTAGGGTCCGTTTTAGGTAATTTTACAGCCTTCGGTGGATTTGGGTTATTAACATCTTAGTGTTCTCCGTGTTTTCATGAATCTTTTATAAATTTCGTGCTGATAACCTTTTCATTCGAGGTATTCTTAATATACGTTTTTATCTTGTGTATTTATTAAAATATTAAATACGTTTAATTTAATGGACATTTCATCCGCGGTTTTTACAACTCTTCCCACCTTGAAAGAATTATTCTGTCCTCGAATTAGAAACATAACATGACCTGAAAAGAAGGATTGATTCCTCCCAAGAAATTTTAAGATAAGGGATCCGTCTTGTTCACTCTTTGACTCTGTCTTGACTAATTTTAGATAAAGCTTATGGTTCTTCCATTAAGGTGAGTTAAGTCTCAGGATTACACTGATTCGTGTGGATAGAGTATCGATGAAAAGGAATGATACATAGCTGACCCTTATGAACCAAAAACCGTGAGATACATCTTGAACGTTATGATAGATGAGAGGAGCATTAACGACCAATCGATAGAACATTCTTACAACCAGCGCCGGTCGAGAATTCTCGATAATGGTATGTTGAAACAAAACTTAGTCCGTGATTAACAAGACGTACCTGCCTTCCCACCTTGTAGGCTCCAGATACTTTACAAGAAAATAAGTTAATTTGGCACCATGTAAAATTAATGGCTTACTAAGCTTGTTGGGTATAACCTTCCTGAGATACTGAAATTCCCAAGAGAGAAACACAGAAATATGAAACGTGGATCCCCATTATCGGTTACAATCACTGAGGGAGTATAGTCGAGATTAATCTAACGTTGTAGTCGCCTACGATACTTATGCCCTGGGATTATCCTTGCAATTCTCTATACTAATCAGAATAATCGTGACATATTCTGGCCAAGAGAATGAATAGATTGTCTTTTCGAATCTAATAATAAAGATATATTTGGGCTCACTTCATGATCAGTAAAGTGTCACATGATCTTGCATAGCGAATCAGTATCTCCAACCTTGGGTGTGGATAAAACAGTTTCTAGTTTCCAGATCTATGAGTATGATGGCCATTTCTTAGGGCTTTAGTTAAAATGTCGTCGAAACATAGGAAATTTTCTTCCACCATGCTGCTTGCAGTGATACAATCAATTGAAACTTACTATTAAGGAATTCATTTACTGAAAAATCTGTCAACCTTTCTGAATCATGATGGGATGTGTAGGAATAGGGTGGAATATTAAATGTTGCTTACGTTCAGTCAAAGATATTTCTCTCGCTCTTCGATCATTACAACTTCTCTCCTTCGGGATAAGTTAGTCTCTAAGGGTAGGGCTAACCAGATGAGCAAAACTTCACACAAAATCCGAGTATAATGACAGGCAAATCCCCAGAAAGCTGCGTGCCTTCGCTTCTCTAGTCGTCGGTCTTGGCCATATTCAGTGTCAGCCCTACCTTCTCGAAAGGTTCACATAGTATTCCTTCTGAAATAGGAACAACAGGACATTAGAGGCAATACCACTTTACTCAACCAGAAATTGCCACTTGGAAAACTGGAGTATACAATTTCATTGTTGTAGAAATCATGCTATAACAGTGCAAAGTTGGTGCCTCAGTGTCACTACTCATTATGATTAAGTGAAGTTACCATGAATCGTCAATTAATGTGTACGATGACCGAAACTTGCCACTCTAGAATTTATGATAAACTATCGATTTTTTCGGACCCCAATAAATATCGACATTCGGTGTAGCCGCTTTCTTATGGTGCATCATGGGTAAGACCAAATCTTTTATAAGGACCTACTAACGTAGTGTGAAAGGCTAGTCTTGGTAAACGTGCCTGACCTTTTCACTCAAACCCGATGTAACCACGGTCGCCAAAATTCAAATCTTGAGAAAAGTGCTTAGCCCCCCTGGACTCCCTTGATCAAATATATTTTCGAGACGTAGAGGGAATAATATTCTGATTACGGTAAGATGATCTTGTTTATTTTCGGTAAGTCAATTATAATCTCAATGACTAACCGTCCTTCTTCTTGACAAACAGCATCTGATGGTCACATGGTGATACACTTGGTAGTGAATAATACCTTTTGTCTAAATATCTCTTTTGCAACCTTTATCCTTTAAATCCTACCATCTTAACTGGAGATATGCTGATAAGGAGTGTTTCTGCAATAGGCTTTGCCTCTCGGGAAGAAACTCAATTGTCGCCTACTCAAAGTCGCGTATAGAAGTTATTCCATGGAAAGTTCTTCTGGAAGACACATCCGGAATTCCGAATTAATCGGCCTAATCATGAATAGAAGCAAACGCGGACATGAAATTGAAGGAACGTGAGAAGTCGTGTTATGAATGCTTAGTAGAAAACTTTCACAGACCATGAGATAGTAAGGTACGTGTTAGCCTAAAGATAGAAATGAATTTTATATAACAAGAAATGATTCTTCTCATACTTTCCGGATCTTTTTAAACCAATTATCGATTAAAATAATATAATAAGAAAATCACATAACAAACAACTAATACATATATCAATAACAAATATTATCTACTTATCTCTAACCACATACAAAACTAATACACACAATACAACCTCACACAATAAAATCTAACTATAACCCTCCTCCCCATCCCATTAGATCCCCGTGATATCCTACGTGCTCTCCCCCTACCCTTCATCAACAATCCCAACTTCCCCCCGAACCCCCCCAAACCAACTGCTATACCATCCTCACCCTGTGCATATCTGTGTATCATGATCCTTCACCATACCTCTCTCACATCACCATACACCATTTGCCCTAAAACCATACCACTACAACACCCCTACACCTTAACACCCCCATTTTCCCATCAACCTTTAACCCCCCCCCATTCCCCCCCCAACCCTTCCACAACCCTCCCCATCATCCTTTCCCTCCCTAATACACTACCTAACAACCAATACTACCCCACCTCCCCCTCACTATCTCACCCCCCTTCCATCCCCCCCCCTTCATAAATCAAAAAAACCCACACCACCTCCACCCCCCCCCCCCTATCCCAAAACCCCCATCCACCCATCAACCTTCAATCCCCTCCCCATTTCCAATCCCGCCTCTTTGTAGTGTGATATCAAGTCAAATAATATTTACTTCCACGCCCTCGTACCACAACACCTCTACCCCTAGAACCGATGCTTAACCACTCTAATTACAATAAATCAAATTATCTTAGTTAGGTGCTGTACTCGAGAGATGTACAACACAACTCTCTAATCATCCACATATATCTCACCAACTCACAGCAAAGACATCATACACACATATGTATCTTCTACCTGTTTAGAGTGTTATTTATAATTAGTATTAAATGATTTTTTTACACACATTGGTAACAAAGGTGACTCAGATGTGAGTGAATATATTAAAAAAACTGTAATGTTCTATCTATAAGTCTATTCAGGTACTTGTTTTTACTTGTTTGAGTACTGTGAAATGAATAAGGTAGTGTGTCAATCTATATGTCAATGATAGCGTCTTATCAGCTCTTCATCACGCTCTCTCAAAGGCGGTTGAAGTTGTGAGATGTCTAGAGTGGTAGTGGTTAATCAAGCTTGAATCATGCGTAAACACCTTCTTAATCGAGTCTCAAATGATCATTAATCTCCCTTCTACTGTTTTGTTGGGATTATAAGCTTTGGAAAAAAAAAAGAGAAAAAGGGTGGGGTGTATGACGTGTTGAGAAAAATTATGAGATCAGAAGGAATCCACTGTAGATGGGACTTTATACTTTAGCATAGTCGCCTGCTTGGATAAGCTAGAGCTTTATTGTAGGCTGTTTATATTAAGTTCTTGTGTTAGCTGAAGCTGAAGTAAGATTCATTTATTTCTTGTTTGCGAAGTGATGTCTGAGTTAGAGTTTGCTTAATAGATGTGTTTCAGATGTAGAGACTTATTGATGTGATATCTAGTTGAGTTAATTGAGCTTTTACTAAGTCACTCACGTCGCTCGCCCCCCTTTGTGCATATTAGTAATAAAGAATTGTTAGTTTGCACTTTCATGTGCTTAGGTAAAAGTGATATGTGTTACGTTTTGAGTGAGATCAGTTTAAAAATTATTTTAAAAACCAAAACATATATTTGAATAGTTGTAGATCTTAAGTTTCGTTTAATGATTGTTGATTTATGATTATTAGGGTTAATATAAGTCTTTGTATGTATATAGATGAGATTAAGTGTGTCCTAGACATGTTATAGAACTATGTATGTAGTCTGCAGCTCTCTAAGTACATAAGATAGTGCACCTAACGATAAATTAAAGAGGAGTGTTCGAACATAGGGCTAAAGATGACGTCTCAAAAGTCAAATGGACTCTATGTGTGCTACTTAACTTATGACATATTTATCTTAAACTTATCAACACTTATGAAGGAGTTGTGTGGTATAAATGCATTTGGTGTGTGTGTGTGCCCTTAGCGATCTCTACATCTTAGAGTGTCTCACCCCATTTGGGCGGCTTAAGCATTTATAAGATCTTGTGAGATTGTGAGTTTTAATCTAAATGTTTAGGCTTGTCTTGTGTTTATACCTATGTTTGAAGGACGCTATTAAGAATGAGTTTGTTAGTTGATCTGCACTAGGGATATCCCTTAAGGATAGTAATGTCTTTCTGTCTTTGCTGCGATAGTTTTTACACAGCAGGATTACCTTTGGTTAATACTGTTGTGATTTTCACTCAATGTGTCAAGATGTGTCTTTAGGGACGTAAGTCCATCATTTGTTTTAAGTCTTGTTGAAATGTGTTTGTCTCGCGTGTAGTCGCACTCTAGTTTTAGTATACGTTTAGGCCTCGCTCGCGCGCCAGTGTGTGTGTGTGCGGTTTGAATTGCTCTAGTTTAGTGTTTCGGAAAATCCACTCGGAAATAGAGTCAGAAAAATAACAATAGTATCTTTCTTTAGTTTGCAATTTTTGATTTCTGGCTTTGAGTGGTTGTTTCTTATAATCTTATGTTGTAGTTAGTTAGTAGATAGATAGGTTCCTCATAAAGATTGGTCTTTGTCTTGGCTATTGAGCAATTGAGCTTTTCTCTAGGTTCTTTGCTCTCTGTTGTGAAATATTTTCTTCGAGTTTACTCTACTTGAGGCATCGAGATTTTAAAGGATTTAGATGTCGAGTTTCTGGACTTCATTTGCTTTTACACTTTTTAGGTTCTTCATATCATTAGCTTCCAGGATTAACTTTTGGTTTTAAATTTAAGCTTAAATTGAGGTCTGTGGAGTTCATTTAAGAGAAAATAAGCTTTTTGGCTCTCAAAGAGCTACTTACTGTAACAGCAGTCTTATAAGTCTTTAGAGGCTTAATTTAAGTTTCAGTTATATACTTGTTTTTCAAAAAGGCTGAAAACTATGGTCTCTTAATTAGCTTTGAGCTTAGTAGTTCAAATTGAGAGAACGAGATAGAACTCAATTGTCAAACTCTCGCGTTGAGCTTGTGCAACCTTCGATGACCCTACGACCCTCTTTCCTGCATACCCAAGATTAACAATGTGTGCTACATTAGCTCATCCAACCACATCCCTTTCCATTTAATTAATATAGCCATCTTTCTTTTTCTTTTCAATAAAAAAGCCGTAGCTTAAATCTGCTTATTAGGAGCTTATTCGTTTAGCTTTTTGATTTTTCTTATTTGTCCTTAGTACCTGGTAGCATCTTAGACTTTTCTTGAATTTTTCACATTTTTCCATTAATTAGTTATTTCAATCTATTTAATTAGATTAAATTAGTTTTTTATTTAATTCATAATAAATTCAAAAATAATCAAAAAATTAATTTCTTTTTCCTAAAATTTTCTTTTGTCCTATTTTAGGTTTAGAAATTTAGTTTGCAATTTTAAAATTTTCTTTTGTCCTATTTTAGGTTTAGAAATTTAGTTTGCAAGTTTAAAGTTTAATTTTGTCTTATTTGCTTATTTGTCGCGTTTTATTTGTTTCCCGTTAATTGTTTAAGTGTTTAATTGCTTTTAATTGTTTATTTTAATTGTTATTTTTATTTAGTAGTTATAGATACTCAAAAATATCTTTTCTCTCATTCAAATCATAATCCAAGCTAAATCAAGGTTTCAATTTCACAAGTCGTTGGGGAAACGACCCGGGTGATCATTCTTCCCCGTTAAATATACGTATTATATATTATATATCTCTTTTAGAGTGAGCTTTTCTTAAGGGAGTCTTTAGGAAAGTTCTTAATTGCTCTTTTGGAATATTATATTATATATTATTTTGCGTATATAAAACTCACTATCAGAAGACGATTACAGAGATATGATTTACAACTTATTAAATGTGGTGGCATGGAGATTTCGATTTAAGGGGAAGATTATTTCATTCATGGAAGATTAAGATGTTGGTTTTGCAATCATCAAATAAGGGAAGATTTTTGGAAATTATATTGATTTGATGATACAAAACAATGATACAAAACAATGAAACAAGAATGAAACAAAAGGATCAAAGTCGACATTATGAAATTCTACAAGATGTAGGAGCACATGAAGATTTTAAAAGATTTGGTCAAAGATATGAAGATAAATATTAGGAAGATTTGTTTCCTAATACAATTAGTTTTCCTTCTAAGTCTTATGGACTCTATTATATAAAGAAATCAATAGACATTGTTTTAGGTGTGTCAATTTGTATAAACACCAGAAAAACATGTGTGTATCCAAAGTGTAAAGATGTAGACGTCTAGTTGTGTTGGTATCGCCCCAAGGTTAAATTCCCTATTAGGATGTAACCGTTCTATACTGATCATATAGAATTGGGGCTTGGAGTGTAACATATGAATGTAAAACCTTGTTTAATAACAATGATTCTTTGTTTGAATATTCCGCCTTTGCTATTATTAATTCTAGATTAGTTCTAAACAAATTAGAGCTTAAACGATCAACTCTACAAAATCCATAAACACAAGTTTAGGGTGTGCTTAAACATATTTTTAAAACCCTAACCACAGAAGGCAAGAAGAGCAAAGAAGGTCAAGTAACGCGCTTAATTCCATTGGGAACACCTTGTAATCATCTATACTCAAATAATGGTTCAATTTTTGGTATCATTCGTTTAACTCAGTTAGGTTACCTTGGTTGATTTGTTTATTATGTTTGTATTCGATACAATGGTTATTGGCTAATACCTTTAGGTATTAGCCATGTTTATGAAGATTTAATGTTTGGTTTGTTTATTTTGATTGCATAATTTATCATTGATTGTTTATTCTGTTTATCAATTTATACTCGTTTATGTGCTTTTGTATGCGACCTATCAATCAACCGGATCTAATTATGCCGATCAAGTAGACTAGATTAACCGAGATAGCTCTCCATATAACGTCTTATATATCTAGAATCATAGGATCACAAATAATGACTTATCCTTACCATTGGTTTAGTGAACAAGTTGGACTAGCAGGTGACCTCGGATCAACAAATGACGTTTTGATTCCTTTGGTCAGGACTTAGACAGTGGACTACTAATGTATAAGATGTCGTTAAGCAGTAAGTTAGTAAAGTCTCATTGAGCTAGGATTCAATCAGATCACCATTATTTCTTTCCTAAGATAGATTATAATCAACAAAATATTGCTTTATGCGGATGCGTTTAATTATGACAGAATTAGCATGTCTAGGTTTTAGGAGGAAGTATCGCCTAAATCTAGGAATGATATGCCCCTCGAGATAAGTCAATCATTGCACTAATAAACAAACCTGCATTTTAATTGGATTAATCATGGTTAATACAGTTTCCTTATAATAAGCTTGACCACTCTTTTGTATTCTGATTATTTTCTTGCGTGTGTTATTGTGACTAAAATAGATTTAAGTTACCACCAAAACCCGTGCCAGTCTCTCAGATTGAAAACCCTCCTCTATCCGTTAGAATTAGGTTTAGCATAGGTTCAAATTAGAATTAACTTAGATTAGAACTAACATAGATAACTAAAATACTGGTAGACTTAGGAATTAACACTCTTGCTCTTAGTGATCGACACCCTACTTACCAACGAAGCTACAACTACTCGGGTACACTGCCCGTTAGTGTTGTTTTCTGGTAAAGTCAGCAAAATATAAATGTAAAACTTGATATCAAATAATGCCTACACACAACGACACATCAGTAAACAAACGTGCTTACTTAATCATGCACTACTCCCTAGTCGATCTATCTAACCTATTGTTTTGTCACCCTCATTAGTGTAATGCTAAGTATTCCCCTATTTTGATTGTGAATTAGTCAGAAACGCACTTACGTGATCACCTAAGTAGACAGCTCCTGAAAACGCTCTTCCTACCCAATAGTTAAACCACACACATTAAATATTTACCTATCTATTACCAAAATGGCTTCCTTTAATTAGTCACGTTTCACTAGACGTCTATGCTATTTGTTAATACAAATAATGTCTAAAAACCTTATTTATATTTTTCGACTTCTATACGTTTTGATAATCACAAAATGTAAAAATATTCTACGTAAAATTAAACGTAAACAAGTTATTAGTCGTAAACTTCCATTTCGACGTAAATCACTTAAAGTATGTATAAACAAATGATTAATTTGTTAAATGATCAAAGTTATATTCTTTTGTCCTAAACTTTACATTTTTATAAATGTAACAAAACCTTTTTACAAAAATAAATTAGAAAAAATATTTTTGTAATTAAAAGAAATCTTTTATTCTAATAAATATTTAAAATCAGATTTTCCCACCAAAATCAAAAAAACCTTCCTTAGAAAACATTTCTCCACTACAGGAAAAAAATGGGAGCGTCCTACAAGGGGCAGCCCCCTGATAGGTACCCGCGTCCCCTTATCAATAAGAGGTCCGCCTTTGTTAGCTTGGTGGGCCGCTAAGCATTTTTTGCTCCCAAGTTTGCCTATAAATAGTGGATTGTTCCCTCATATTTTTCACCTTTTGCACACTTATTCTTTCTGTTTCAAATCAACAAACATATTTCCCATCCTTTGATCATTTAACTTGTATAAACATTTATTTCTAAGTTATCCAATCTTTCCTCTCTAAGTGCAAGAAAAAAATACTCGTAATCGCCAATATACGAAGTAATATAGTTTAGTTTGTGCTTACGTAACGTTGTTACGATCTTGTTGTATTTTATACATCAACCACATCTCTTATATTCTTGTGTATTAGTTAGATCGTGTAAGTATTTGGGTGAGAAAATACTTGTGTGAGCGGTTAGTTTTTTAGGCCTCAAAATACAAGTGTAAGTGGTAGATCAGTTCTAGCTAAGATTAGAACTCGACATTTGGCTTAGTGTTGAAAATTGGTGTAAGCTACTTGTGTATGATTTTCTCCGCCTAAAGGGAGCTTGTTGACATAGTGAAGTGAACTCTCGAGTTGGATACTCGAGGAGTGGAGTAGGGTGAAGAGGAGCTTCGTGATCGAACCACTATAAATCTTCATGTTGTGGTTTGATCTTTCTAACTCTATCCTTTTGTCTCGCATTTGATACTTCGTAGATAATATTGTTTGTTTACTTATTTATATTGTTCATATTGTGTTCATTTGATATCACTTAAACTCGAATCTATGCTTTAACAAACAAACTTTAATCAAACTTAAAAAAGCAGTAAACTATTCAACCCCCCTTCTAGTTTCCACACTATTATAATATCTTATAGCTAGTTTTCTAATGCTTAACGTGCACACCACTAACAAGAAATAATAGATTAAACTTCATAACTAGGTTTCATGCAATCATAAGCAAACACAATTAAATTTAGCCTAACATGTTAACAAGAAGAAAATAAAAACAATTAATCATCAAACATATAGACATATTTAAATGATTGAAGATTGGGTTACTTAACTTCAAACCAACATGTGAGTATGTAATTACAAAGGGCATAAAAAGCCCTAAAATTCATCTTTAATGGCTGCACTATAGCTCTCCCAAGTTCCACACACGAATTATAAAAATAAAGATTTTGTATAGTAAATTGAATGTGATGGTATCATTAGGGTTTTGTGACACCGTCACCCTGTCAAAACTTAATTAGGGTTTTTCCACCGACTTAATCTTGACGTCGTCAGGACTTCTTGTGACGCCGTCACCTTCGGTTTTTGACGCCGCCATAAGCTTCTGGTGACGTCGTCTCCATACACTAAACCGTCATAAAACATAACAAAAAATCCACTTCCTAGGCACTGCTAGTACCACGTCACGATAGTGGTCGCAAAGTTGAAAAGTTGTGTTTTTGCATTGTTTCTTAATGAATTGAGCCAAAGTCACATGTATTCCATCCAAGTACTTCCCAAATGCTAATTACACAAAAATAAAGGATTTAGTGCAATAATAGAGTATATTTGCATGAATTTGGGAAATGATACCTCATCAGGCATGCTAGTATGCATGAGATGTGATATGCTGAAAGTTTAAGTCTAACTTAAAGACTCTTAAATAAACAAAAGTGCTGGCTGAGAGACAACCCAAAAGCTTTACACCTATCTCTCCTTTATTTTTATGCATATTATTTTCGTACTGTTTTGTTCCAAGTGATACACATGACGCGTGTATACTCTTTTGCTTATGTTGTGTGCCACCTTGCAGTGTGTGGGACTCTGTTCCATACGACGTAAGGTACACGTGTTAGGATTTTATTTTTTTCTTTTTGTTTCTCTATTAGGTTACAATGTATACTCAACCACAAGTGATGTCTTCTAAGATGTACCCTTAAATGGTAGTGGAATTTTTACGATACATGCTGAAGTAATTCAACAATTTTGATGAATCTACCTTTCTCACATTCGTAGTTTACCAATCATACCGAGCAATTAATCAGGGGAGTTTTCTGTTTCATTTCTATTTTCCTTTTTATTGTTTATATTGGTACAATGGGTACATTGTACATATCAAGTTAAGGAGAGAGAAATAGAAATGATGACTACTTGTCGTTTTTGTTAGTTTATTTTGAATTTTTTTTGCTTAACTTAAAACTTTTTAGACATGCTTTTCTTTAGTAAACGAGTCTAGTGTGAAACTGAGTGCACATTAACTCTTATATTCTAATTGTGATGACTAAGCCTTTCCGTTTTCACTATTCATATAAATCCATTAAATTGAGAAAATGTGCAAGGGCATGTAATATACTTTGGAACTTGACCATTTTTTTAAATCGAGACCATAATAATAAGCATCACACTTCGGTGTGATCGGAATCAATTAGGACAGAAGGCATAAATCTTAGGATTTAAACCAAATATCCCACTTGTGTCATATTATTATGTATATTGACTTCTCAACTGATTAGTCAACCCCCATGTGAAAACCCCTTCGTGGCACTCATCTTTAGTGCAAGATACCCATAGAATAACCTGCTGAGCCAATATTTTCTTTTTGCTTACACACCATTATGTTTAAATGTTTTGTTACATCTATGCGTCTTAGTCAACCGTGTAGTTTCTTTTAAGTCCATAGGAAGGTAGTTGCTAGTTAATATTGGTTCTACGGGTCGAATTTCATAGGTGATGAAAAGAGTATGATCACAATTGATGAATGTCGAAGTTTAAGCATTTGTAGAACTTAAGTGGGGAATACATACGTAAACATTGTATTTCTAATTTCCTATGTAATTTACTAATTTTTGTTTTATTGTTAGTCATGAAAAAAGCATGCAATGTTGTTGTAGATGATGTGTATTATATCGATGCGACTATAAGTTGACCAAAGTGTAAAGTATTGTAAAGTCGATGCAATTATAAATCGATCAATGTTGTAAAGTTTTGTAAAGTACTATAAATTAGCGTAAGTGCTAACGTGAATAAGATCGTCTGCGTAATATGAAGGAAGAATCTTTAAACGAAATGGTTTATTGTGGTAAAGACATTACCACTTATGGTGCATGAAGACCGAGTTAATGCAACGTATATGCCTAAGGACTACAAAGTTATATGATTATAAAGGCATCAAAGTTATTCATCATACTCATTAACTCGATGTATCTATCATTTGAAGACTCTTCACTGATTCTTGGTTTCTACCATATGGAATTGAGTGCGACTAATGACGGTAAGAGTGTGGACTTGGGGATTCTATTTGTTTTTGTTTATGCTAGTGTTTAACCCATTAATATTTCCCATGCCTATTTTCTACACTCGTCTACCCTATTTTTGCTTTCTAGAATAATTGATTACCTAGACTTTAGACTTGAAATGTGGTTAAGATTATGATAGTGTTTGCACCATGACTGAGTTCTTGAGAGATCAATAAATTATAACTCCTAGATTGTTTAGAATTATGAGAGAGTGAGTGTTATTTCTTTCCCTTTTCGTGAGGTGCTCAGTTTTGCTTAAAGACTAAATTAGGTTAAATTTAAATTCATATTTTCTAGCCTTGTTAGGAGATGTTTTCGTAAGTTTAGTTCAGAGTCTACTTGAGGACAAGTAGAAGTCAAGTGGAAGGATATTTGATTGCTCCTAATTTATACATGTTCTAGCTATTAAATTATAACAACCCGCAATTTTTATCAAATGTAAATATCCATCTATTAAGTTAGATGCAATGTACTATCTATCTATTATATATGAACCACCTTTTTCAAGGAAATTTTTCACTTTATTACATTACTTGCATTACCAATATCTCAATATGCAACATAACTTGCATAACTAAAGTTAACGAGCTCACGCAACCTACCTATGGCAATCCTATCTACATAAATGTCAAGCAAACATCATAATATGTCAAGTCAATATCTTAATATCATTTTTTACAAAGTACATTACTCATATAATGTACCATTTGCGACGTTATATCAAAACAGGCTTTAAACCATTATCGTATACCTCTAAAACCCTAATTTCATGAAAAGTTAATATCTAAAGTGAATGCACAAGCTACTAAAGCATATGTACAAGTAATATAACATCTTATTTGAAGTATAAACTCCCTCCAAGTCAAGGTACAAGTCTTTAAAAGCACAATGTACAAGTCCCTTTAAAAAGAAGCACAATATACAAGTCATTAAGCAATGACAACCAAAAGAGCCCTTTTACCCCTGTTTTCATTCTCTAGTTTCTTCATCAACACGTTTGTACAAGCTACTACACGCAATATACAATGTAAAAAAAAAACCCTAATTAATTCTACTCATAAGCTCTCACAGTCCTCAACTACTATATTTTTAAACAATTACACACTCCAAAACCCTAAAAAAAAAAAAAAAAAAAAAAAAAAAAACTTTTTTTTCCAAACACTCCATAAAAAAAAAAAAAACGACAACCCGAGCTAGTTTTCTAAACATCGACGCTGTTTTCTTGTTTTTATATAAGAATTTTTTTAATTTAAATTTTAAATTTATCCATTGTAAAACCCTAAATGAATACTCAAATTAAGTTGTAAATAAAACTAATTTACAACAACATTACAATCATATTCTATCATCATTTCCATCATTTTAAATTCAAGCTTAGCGAAATAAAAATCCAAAGAAACCACCAACCGTGCCCTAATAATGAACAATTATCCGACCCATTTACACCATATTTCCGAGCACCCATTTTAAAACATAAACCACCTAAAATTCTGAATACAAGTCCTGTGATCCTTTAAATCTAATCATTACTCAATCAAATGCCTTCCGAGAAAACAAGAAAAAAAAACTCAATTTGAGCCCTATACATAATGTACCGCGAACCACATTCTTTGCATTTGACCCATTTTTTAAAACTTTCTCTTGCAAACAAGACCCAATGACAAGCACCCATCACGGACCAGGCTCCCCGGCACACCGAGGGCTAATTTAAATGTTCGGCTCACATTCTCTTAAGCAGGCTAACCATGCTACTATAAAACCATTCCTTCTTGTTCAAAAAGGAGCCACATCACCTCGTCTTTCCCCTCTCTTGTTTACTCGCAGGCACCATAAAGACCCCAACAACCACTTTCAAGCTAGTATCCTAAGCTTGGAAAAATCACATAATAGCCTCTCTAAATCACTATCTCCTTCCTAGCTCCCCTATCTATCCTAAGCTTAATCACTAAGAGGCTCCTTGGCCTCCAAGCTGCCATTCGACAATAAATATAGGCATAAAAACAAAACCCCACATTCATAACTCATTCCCCTACTTAAACCTTCCTCTCCATAAACACATCATAAAGCAGCAAATCCCTTTTTGCTCAATAAAAACAAATTCCTAGAGGTCCTAAGAAGTCTCAAGATCAAAAGTGAAGCAAAAGAAACCAAGAAAAGATGCCCCGAAGTCATTATTCTAGGTGTACGAAGCCTAAAAGGTCTCTTGAAATTCGACCCATTTTTGTCCAAAGCTATATAAAAGCTCAAAAAACCAGGTTCCATCATCTTACAATCTGTTTTTGCATAAACCCTTATAATGTTCATATGGATCATACCTTAAACCTCTTGGTTAAAAGCTTTGAACTCAAAAGCATATGTGATTTTAAAAAAAAAAACCTTTTTGGATCCAAACTCAGAGCTCATAAAAAAACCCAATTTTTTCATGGTTTTAATTTTAATCTATGAACTTAAAACTTGTAAAAACAAATATGTTATCATTCTATTCTAATAAGCTTATCTAACATTATAATAAGTACTTTATTAAGTTTTGAAAGAATTTGAGCTTAAAACCCGCGCGTTTTCATTTTGAAACCCTAATTTGACCCTATTGATTTCTTTCTTCTGCCTTAACGAATCGTTCTTTTCAAACTTTTATTTACCGTTATTAACCTTCATATTTTTAAGCGTATTTTAAAAATATGCTAAATAAAAACCTGAAAAATAAAATATCTTTTGAAAATGTTAAAATTAGTTTGCATGGCCATTTCGACTTGTTTTGTAAATATTATCCAATCAAAGGGGTATAGATCGTACAACCTTCTTCTCCCTAAACTTAAAATTAAAGGACCGAAAATGGGGGTCATTTTAAATCTAAAGTTAAAACTATTGGGGTCCTATTATATCACTTTCCAAAGTGCAAAAGGTTTTACTTTGTACTTCTTTTAAACTAGAAGGAACCAACAAACTCCGTAAAATGTTGCAAACTCCAAGGTTATATTTGCCATTTTTCGTTCGTAAAGAGGTCAAAAAATTTGTTAACATTTTTGAAAAAGATAAAAATAGTTTTCATGAACATTATAAGACATAAACTTTAAATAACTCCACGCTTGACGTGCTACGTTTCCAGATATCAAGCAAAAACGCTTTAAAACCCATTATAATCGTATCACAATACTATATAGGGAGCTTCATATTAAGAGGTTTCATCCTGGTATTACATCTGACTGAGTTGTGGGTTTAAAACCGATTTAAAGTTTTCCCGTAGCTCCTCAAATGATTACTAAAATGCCTCTGATTATGTTTGGCCTGAAACGGTGAAATTACAATACTTCCATAATAATTCAATCAAACATGATATTCGTATAATGTAAAACATTTCAATATCAAACTAAGACCTTGACATAATTCCCAGGTTTGCGTGTGATGAAGCCGTTACTTTCATCCCATATACCATTGCTAGTCGAATCAAATTTTCCCTATACTATTAAAGGTGAGTTCAAGCCTTTTGAACATTCAATCTTTCAATTATTTTATAAAACCGCGAGGGGATACATGCATATAAAAAAACCATGAATGGAATATTTTACTGAATGTTGTCCTTATTTATTATTTGCCAAAGTAACCTATTTTTTTTTTATTCCTTTAAGGTCCCACCCCCAAATATCCATGAACCGTTAATTTACTTTACACGGAGTAAGCGCGAGTGTTGTACTAGATCTATATTGGGTTGGACTCCCCGTTGGTGTAGCCCAGTTTAAAAAAAACCCGGTATAACCAATTTGCACAAAAGCAGTACCGATTAGAATAAAACTGCGGGTGTTTTTGGCAAAGGCACCAGTTGGGGCTAAACCCCGTATCAAATATATCCCCAAGGCTTTGGATTTCATAGAGCTAATGGCAATAATATTGTTTTTTTAAAAATGCCGTTGTATAACACGTAACCCCAATATCACATTTGCATTCAAACAATTATACATAAAAACTGAAAAACACCTAAGAATATATATCACTCAACCTTTGTGTGACTTTTTATATCAAAAGTTAGCATGTTTTAAATTCTCATGGTAATTTAAAGCAACTTATGTCATAATAAATAAAAAAAGGCTCGGGAGTGGCACAGGATTTGAGAAGATGGCTAAAATTGTATATCATCAAACTAATTACATTTTTCTTTAGATTTCCAGGAACCTGTTGCCCCTATTAATGGGCTTTTGTAAAACTCTATTTTAATGAATGATTAACTAACATTTTCTAAAAAACCGTCCTCATTTTGGAGGGAGGTCATTTTCCCTAATTCTATGAATTATGAATGGTATACTATGAAGTAATTACCCCAGATTAGCTTCCGCTCCTGTATGTAAAAAATGGGGGTGTTAACAAGAATGTTGCTTCGTTAGTAAGTAGGCGTGTCAATCGTTCACTAAGAGCAAGAGAGTAATTCTTAATCTATCCAGTATTATAATTATCAATGTTTAGTACTAAATGAATCTAATTATGCATAACCAAGTTAGGAACGCTAATCTACCATAAAAAAACGCGATAAGGGGGGGGTTAGCCTGTGGAGACTAGCCCACGTTTTGATATCTAGACATAGGCGTTTGATGAGTACAAAGAAAAGAGCCAATAAACACACGTAAGAAGAAAACAAATGATAGGGCGATTGTTCCCAAACACGCTAAATGTAAGGAAAAACATATCACCATGCATAATAACCCTGATTAAAATGCAAGGAGTATGTTTTATTAGATGCAATGATTGAACTTAGCTCGAAGGGGGGGCGCGGGCGAGCATTCAATCATATAAATTATTCATTCTAGACTTAGGCGGTACTTCTCTTCCCTAAGACCTAGACAACCACAAACTAATGTCTTATTCTCACATTAGATGCATCCGACATAAAGAGAAGCCAAGCATTTGTTTATTATAATCAAGCTTAGAGGAGATTAATAATGGTTGTTTCTTACTAAAAAAAACAAAAAATAAAGCCCTAGGCGAGCCTCGACATCAGAACTTTTAAACCCCACTTACTTATTATACCCGACCAGTTTCTGAGACCCGCACCACGCTTAAACATCTATTAACTACCTACTTAACAACTTAACACCACTACTATGCTTAAATAAAAAAAATAAAATAAAACGGCCTCTTTATAAACTATAGAGCTGCTTCTCGTAAGTCCACTGTCTGAGTCCTTACCCAATTTGAATAAGAACCAAACCTTCCATTGGTCCCCAACCAGGGTCACACCCACCTGCAGTGTCCAACAAGCTCACTAATAATCTAAAGTCAAAAGATTAGGTCACTATTTGGTGATCCTATGATTGTAGATTTATATAAAGTTTTACAATATGGAGAGATATCCAATGGGGAGAGATATCCCCAGACTCTTAATTTTTTCTTAATAAGTTTTTAGCCCTAATACGCCCAAAAACAACACCACCCGAAGTTGCAATTAGCAAAATAAGCGCATGAAATATGTGTTTTAGGACTAAAAAAAATATGTAAAAAACAACCCCAGTTAAAATGAATTAAGGTCGCAGTTTTGTGATCTACTTATAAGCATGTAAAACCAGTATAAATTATTAATATAAAAACATAAAAAATTAATGAAATGGAGAATACGAAAAATATAAGTTAATCCCCCAACACAAATAAACAAAAACCAAAAAACAAAAACCACAAACGCCAACATAAGATCTTCAAACCAGAAGGCTGATACCTAAAGATATATCAGCCCGATAGTTTCATTGTAAAAAATAAATACACATGGTATTTCATATATGAACGATTAAGAAAAGAAACCTTAACCGAACGCGTATTTAGTTAAGCGAAGATTACATGAGTTTTCCTGTGATCTTGAGGCTCTTTTCTGATCTTCTATGCTCTTCTATTCGTCTGATAGTCGACTTGGTGGTTTAGGGATTCCACTCTGTTTGCATATACCTAAAAACTGAGTATTAGGTCTTTCTTCCTATTTATAGAATAAGGACAATTGTTGATAAACGGCAGTGGCCGGTATTAGAGGGATTGAGATTATGGCTATTGGGGATTTCTGTCCTGTTTCCTTGGAGTAAGGGAGGAAAGGAGGGACCACGTTGATATCTTTTTAAGAAATCTCTTCTTCCGTATAAATAAACCTTGGATAATATAACGGGTTGTAATAGGAAGGCTCCTGGATTTACAAGCGTATTAGGACTTTTCACCAAGTCCTTCGTGGTTATCTAATGAAATGTAGGGTTATGAGGGGTGTGGGGGGTGGGGCACAGAATAGCGCCAGTATCTTCCTGATGATACGGCGTATTGGTTGTCAGAAACATAATCTCAAATATCTTTCGTTTAAAAAAGAAAAGCGTCCAGAAATGCGTGCCATTTTTGATAATCCTTCAATCCACCATAACTCATAATTATAACTAATTACCTTACTATCATCTTACGTGTTACTACTGCAATTCTTAAATACAAACGATTAAGTAACGATTATTGTTGAATTTGAAATAATATCGTAAAAGGGTCTTTATTATTCCATATAGGATAAATGATGCTATAAAAGTGACGTTATTTGATGTCATCAATGACGATGACAAACGACTCTTGTCTATCTTCAAGTGCAGATCACTCTATTTTAACCTACCGGTTCTTGGAGAGCCATGATTTTCATATATGCTAAAAGCGAGTCCACAAGGTTCTACTAAAGAGATCCTTCTCATTGCACAGAAGAAAGCTAAAAAAAAAAAAAAAATAAAAAAAAAAAAAAAAAAGAAAAAAGCACAGCAATCATCGGTCCAAGGCTTAGGGTGAAGAAAATCTGCTCGACTAACTTTTGTCCCACCATCATCTAAGGAGCTTTAAAAGCTTACAGTAATTTTTAAAAATTAATTAATATATATATTTAATATTATTTTATTATATTATAAAATATTGGAATCTTATTTTAAATAAATTTTATAAATCTTAATTATTTATATTAAATATAGCTTTTTTGTTTTAATTTTCATTTAGATAATTTTCAAAATTTATATTATTATTTATATATTAACAAAAATATTTTATTATGAATTTATATTATAATTAATCTAAAAATTATTTTTTTTTTATTAAATAATTTAAATTTATTGGCGTTTATGACAATTTTAAAACCGACACAGTCATCCGCCAAAACCAACCCCACTATATCCCCCTCCACCATCACCCCCTCAACCAACCGGCATGCCTCCCCCCCTACACCCCACACCTACCATACAACACCTACTCTACCCCCCTATCCAAATGAACCTTATCCCACACCCACCATACCAAACCCCCCCACCTAGCCTCAAGCCCAAAACACGATCCCCCCAACACCCCCTCCCAAAAAAAAACCGACTCCGTAACCCCGCACCCCCACCCCCCCCCCCCACACTAAACCAACCCACCCTAACCACAACAACCCTACTACAGCAAACCTCCACAATAAGCACCATTCCAAATCCCGTACCACCCCCCCCCCAACCCCACCCTACCCCTCAAACCCCTCCCCACCTACCATCACCCCCCTATCTCTATCACTCACCCCCCAACCACAAATATGCCTCAACCAACCATCACCCACACTCCCTCAACTATATATCCCGACCCAGTAAATCCATCCTCACCACACATCACTTCCTAACCCCTACGAGCCTATCCACAATACCCACATCCGCCAACTAGACACACTACCACTACTGCCCCCCCTCCCACTCACCAACCCCGCACAGACAACCACAACCAACAAGCCGTCCCCTCCCCAACTCAAAACTCCTTTTTACCTCAACCTTTCTTCAACCCCCCTCCTACCCACAACTCTTAAACCCCAAATCGACATATACCCAACCCCTTCCCCACCCCCCGACACCTAACCCCAAACCCCACCACCACCATCCCCCCCCCGCCCCGCCCCCACCCCCTAGTGTACTCCCCACCTCACTACGACTACGAACCTACCCACCACCCACCCCGCCCCCACCTATCAACCTACCCACAACCACCACACCCAACCTACACCCACCTCCCCCCCCAAAAAACCAAAGCCCAACCACCCCCCCCCCTATCCTCCCAACACCCCTCTCTATATCTGCCACAACAACCCACCCTAGCTCCAGGAGCTACCCAAACCCAATGCAAATACCTCGCTTATTACAAACCCTACCCCCACCTCCCCATTCTTACCCCCCTCCTACTACTATTGCTAGACCCCCTGCGACATTCTACAAATCCCCGACAAAACACCCCACCTCACCCCCCCCCCGTCCCTGGGCCCACGGTCTGTGATCCCCCTTCACATAGACATACAACACGCCCTTATGTCTCGTGCAACCCCCCCTCGTTTAGTGCAACAGCCCGTTCGTGGAGCTAGGCTCAACCTAAACCAGCCCGTAAGCCACCACTCACTATTCCTTCATGATTACAGAGGCATTTCTCAAACTGAACCCACCTTAGAATGAGTATTAGAATGGCTAGATGCGATCGTTGAAATAACCCCTTTGAGTTTGGCGAAAATATGTTGGATACAAAAAAAACAAGTTCATCATTTTCCAGTTGACTTCTAGTTTTTTTTAAAGAAATAGATGAGGAGGAACTTGGTTATTTTCGATCATTTTTGGGACGTGGGACCTTTTCCCTTAGTTGCACAATGAACGCTTTTTTCTCATATACCTCTACCCTACCACTGCAACTGCCTACGCGAACATGAAAATAAATTGTTCACAATGGAAAGAGAGAAGCCGAGGTCTGAGAGTTTACAAAAAAATAAACCCTCATCTTCACCCTAGAGGCAAATCTATGAGGTCACAAATAATATTCCCCTCGAGATGACTATCTTGTAAACTATGTAAAATCGCCGATCAACGTCGAACTGCAAAAAAACTTCTCCCTGAAAATAATTGGATGACACAGTTGAACCATGACGAAATGGCCACACAAGAAGAAGGAAACAAGACGGCCCCGCCCGAAAAAAGAAAAACTATATGCAGTTTTCACATTAGTAACATAAAATAAAATAAAAAAGAATAAAATAAAAAAAAAAAATAATAAATCATTTTTGTTAATAAATAACAAAAATAAAAAAAAAAATAAAAAATACAAAATAAATTTTTATACTATTAAATATAAATTAAATCAAATAAATAAATAAAACAAAAAAAAAACCTATTTAAAAATAAAAAAAAAATTAAAAAATATATTTAATATAAAGAAAAACCGCCAAGCAAGAATCAATTGAAAGCCACTTGGAATGGAAGGGGGCCCTCCAGAAAAATTATCCTCTTTTAAAATTAAAGTTATAAAATAATAATTATAAAAATAAAGAATTTATAAAGTAAAAAAAAATATAAAAAAAATATAAAGAAATTAAAAAAAAAGATTATTAACAAAATAACTCCTTTATAAAAAAAAATAAAAAAAAAAGAAATAAAAAAAAAAAAAGGAGTTAAAAAATAAAAGTCCTCAAATGATTAAACCACCAAATTTAGAACTAAAGAAGCCGCCAAAGCACCTCGAGTATGCCTTCCTACAAGGGGATGACTAGCTTTCTATAGTTATTTATTTTATTAATTGTTTCTATTTTTCTTATTTTTTGTTTTTTATTTATTTTTGTTTATTTTTTTTTTTTTGTTTTTGTTTTTTTTTATATTTTTTTTTTTATTTTTTCCTCCGCATATAGCTGCCCATAGAAAAAAGGCTAAGCTTCTCTAAGGGATCCTTAAAAAACCATAAGGAGCGATTGTGTGGAGCAGTGCCAGATATTAAGGGGAATCCGAACCCTCATCTTTATCTTCTTTCATTCTTCCCTCCTTCTGCAACGAAACACAAGATCTTAATGAAAGATGATTTCAAACCAACCTAGAAATAAATACAACACAAAACAAACCACATCACAATCAAAAAAAACACAGACAAAAACACAAGAAAACAATCGAACAGCGACAACACACTTAAACCATAACATTACCAAGACAAAAACAACAACACCATCAACAAAAAAAACCAAAAAAACCCAAACAATCAAACAAACAAAACATAACAAAACAACCAACAACCAGCACTCACACAACACCCGATCCAAACAAAAACACAAACCATCAAAAACGTTTTGTAATTGAAAATGGAATAAATATTTGTAGTGATTTAAAGATATCAAAACATCACCAAATTAGAACACAAAAACAAAACCACAAAAAACCACAAACAACGAATCACGACACATCAACAACACACAAACAAAAAAACCAAGGATTACAAGAAAACCAATGGCCTGTTCACCAATGTATACACCAACAGCAAAAAGAATAAGCAAAACAAACACCAAACACCAACAACACAACAGTATACAAAGAATATGCAACAATCACAACAAACCAACCAAACCAACAAACCAGCAAACAATTAAAAACCACAACCTAGACCCGATAAGCATACCAACCACAGCGTAGGCCAAACCACGCCGCTCCACAGGATTCAATTTGTATGGATGTTATTTGAACTGGGGGGTGAGATTCCACATCAGCCACACCCACCTCGTCCGTACCCTCCCCCTCCCCCGAACCCAACCCCCGGCCCCAACAATGTACCCCCACCCCCCACCAACCAGCAATCAACTAACCCACCCCCCATGCCAGACCTCCAAAGATGCCGAAACCCAACACATATCAAAGACAATAGTGGTAAAAAAGGCAGGTCACCATATAAAAACCTCTTACGCATGTTGGGAATAATTTACTATCCCCTAATTTTCTTTTCTAACAGCCCTTGGGTTAAGCCTTGTATTCAAAGACATTCCAAAAACAGGGAGGAATGACCATTATGTGGAAAAAATGAGGAAAATTAAACGTATACCCCTCAGAGAACCACTCACTAGATGGCACGTGGTTTATTGGCTTACAATACCCCGAGGCAAAACTCAATGATGGAGCATCTAGAAAGAACCCACTTAAATTTCCATTACCTTTCATTACCAATATGCTTGAACGAATTGGCATGGACATGAATATTATTGTTTTCTCCCTGGATGTTTCTTTGTATCCCAGTGTAATTACTCTTTCCATTAACACAACTATAATCTATCCAAGAAGCTAGAAAATACAAGAAATCCTTAGAGAGAAAAACAAAGAATGGAAGGTTAGATTAGAGAGAAAAATGGGAGTTTACAAGATTATGGGAAAATGCAAAAAAACCCAACCAAACACGCCATTCCCACTAAGTTGGTGAAAGGGAATATTAAATTTAAATAAATACCCCTAGAAACATAAAGCCTTCCCTAGTTGGTTTCCATGGGGCCCTTTCTTTAAAAAAAAAAAAACCCGAGGGCACGAGCATTTTTTGGCAAAACTTAGGCTTTAAGCAAAAAAAATAAGGAAAGAAAAAGGCCCGTAAAAAACACAAAACAAAAACGAACAATATAGGATTACAATCCAAGGCCCCATTGAAAACCCCCGGGCTAGCGCCAAATTACTTATACAAGGACCTAGTTTGAAACTTCTCTTCTAAGATAAAACCTGATAAACATTCGTGTTTGACTTAAATATAATTAAAGGACTAAACAATCTCCCCCAATGTTTAGGTCTCTTTCGTCAAAACTTCTATTATCCACCCGATGACATTGAAAGTTACTGTTTAAACGTTTATGTTTTTGCCTTGTTATGTCCATGTCCGTTTTGTTTGTAATGGCTATTTGATCATTCAGAAAGCTTGTGATCCTTGATTTTAAAGCCTTTAACATCTTTTTTTACTTTTTGAGTTCTTGAGATCGTATCCACTCGCTCTCATCTCTTGGGACTTGAATCATCTTGATTTGACGTCCTTTGGATCAACTTTGTGCTCTTTGACCAACATGCTCTCACAACTTGGTTGACATTCCCCTTGGTGTTTGACGATGATTTATAAGAAAAGTCCTAACAATCTCTCCCTCCCCAATTGGATGAATCTTTCTTTTCTTTCTATTTTATTTAACTTTGAAGGCTCTTTTTCTTTGGATGGTGGGGAAAGGATTTAGAAGCAACTATCCCTGAGAGACGTTGAATGATTTGACTTTGAAAAGCTTGAGGTAAAGAGCCAGGTGGTTTTAAATGAATCCGACTTTTGCAAATGAATGAGGCGGCAACAGACCATATCATCTTAAATACTCAACTTAGTATCCCTGAAATAAAAACGGTTTAGCAATACAAAAAAAAGATAGAATATGGGCTTTGTCATTCATCTTGAGGTTCGGTTGCATTAAAACCTCCGGTTTTTCCCTTCCCCCCTCCCGTTTTAAAAAAAAATAAAAATAAAAAAATAGTAAATCATATATACCAAATACTATGATCAGGTAATTTAAAAAGAATCCCCTCCTCCTTGACCAAACAAGAGTTTCCAGCTCAAACAATACAGATTCTTTCTAAAACTTCTTTCTAACGCAAGCACAATAAATGTTATAGATTCATTATCACACACCCTAGCTTGCTAGATCTCATTACCCAAAGAAACCGTCTCAAAGGCTAGACAACACCAAGTAAGAAGTGAATCAGATAGTTTACTATCTTTCTGATTAATTCGTCCGATACATTATTACTGGTCCAAAAATTGGATATCCCAGTTTCACAAGCTTGATTCATTTAGAATCTTGCAGTCCCCCTACAAGAGCTTGTTTGAAGTTCCTCAAGCAGAATTTCCATCTTAACTGTGAATACTTGAGTATCACTCAGATGTTCTGGCAAGACTCAAGGATAATGCGTAAGAACCTCCTTTTAATATACAACCTTGAAACTTTTCATGGTGTTCAACAAGTGTATTTGACATTGTGTCCTAATGAGAATTTATACTTGATCTTTTTTCACGGCTCTAGACTCGATTTGTGCACTTTTGGTTTTGGTAATCGGAGCTGGAGCAGACTGCCACCTTATTCAATATTAACAATCTATTCGGAGTGGAGATGTCAATAGATAACAAGTGTGTATCTCGTGACAAATGAGACAAGTTTCTTTTGTAGAGAAAACCCGAATGCTGGGAAGTTGTGCATTGCATCACCTGGGTCTGATGACCGACTTTCTTCATATCAACATAATCATCATTGTGATTTTGATAGATATGTGTTGACCCGGTATCTGAGCCCAAGGTGTAAGAGGGCTTCTTTCTTTATCACCCTTTATCCATTCATTTCTTTTTATTCATCAACCGCCTTCAATGCGTACAAGACGTCATTACTACACCTTGTTTGTGATGGTTTCAGTGTAGCTCAATCTAGTCCGGCATTCTTCCCTTATACACTTCCTCTCCATATTCATACCTAAGGACTACTACCAATCATACCTAAGGACTGCTATTTCTAACTATGGAGTGTCCTTGGGTAGATCCCTCCGGTTCTGGTTGGATCGTAGGACTTATACCTAACCTAACCACCTTATGACTTCAGAATCGTCGTGAAATTAATAGGTTGTTGGGTATGAGATCGAACCATAAAACCATTTTCTGACATTGTTATTTTCAAATACTCCCCCTACACATGTGCTTCGAGATTCGAAATTGTTTAGCACATGAAGGAAAGAGTTGCACTTAGAGTCTTAAAGATCACATTCGTCTATAACATATTTTAATCACATTTTCTCCCCTTATTTTAAATAATAAAACACTTAGTATTTGAAATACCAATTGATTAAAATTTGACATGAAAAATTCCATGGGGAGAAAAATTATACCACGATATTGCATGAATTCATTTTTCAGATTGCTCCCCTTCAACAGTGTATGTGGGATACCAATATTTATTAAAACTTGACATTGGAATGAAAAATTGATATGACACCACAAAATGTTGAAGACGGAGTGAGATGCCTTTAGTGAACAATGTATATTAATAATTGACATTATAAGTTTCCACATTTTAATTTCACAAAATGTGTTTGGATACATAAAATTGACATTTATGAGATGTACCCAACACATTAAAAGGCTTTGTTTTAAAAAGCTCCCCCTCAGAAATTGATTTACATAAAATGACATTCTACGTACTACAATTCTTTGAAAATTATTCGAGGAAGGGAGTGTTGAACACACAATTTTAACAAATACCACTTTTTATGGAAAAATACCACAAATTATATTGTAGACAATTTTGACATTGAAAGTTCTTTTTGAAAAATTGTGTTCAACGATTTTAAAAACATGATAGAAGACTTCTCTTCTATTTTAGAGTAAGCGCACTGAAGCGTACACTTCCCTATTACATTCGGGACCGAGTTATGCACTGAAATGTACATAAGTCATTGAGAAAAATTTAGAAATGACATGTTTTGAAAGCATTTGAAACTCTCGCTCGAACTTCATTTACACGCCCGTGTCGATGTTAATCAACATTTCTAGGTACGTAAATGTTATCGATTCCAAGAGACATGTCGAGAAGATTCTTTTTGGTATTTTTAAAAAATTTCTGATTTTATATTTTGTTTTTCTAGGTTTTATATTTTTCTATTTTCTTTTTCAAATTTTTTTATAAATCAAAAATAAAGAGAGAATAAAAATATGTACAAATTGATGTTTGATAGATCAAGCAGATTCAATTGCCAGAACCTCCAGTTCATCTGGAGTCAAACATCTCATACCGAGTCGTCTGACAAGATACTTAAACCTATCTTCCGATAAAGCTTTAGTAAACAAGTCAGCTAACTGGTATTCAGTTCCGACAAAGAATAATTCAACAATACCAACATTTTCTTGACTTTGTGGACCGGGACTTAAACTGTCTTGTTCAAGTACCGTTGTTGAACATTGTGGACCGGGGTCAGAACTGACGTGATCTGACGCCATTTGACATTGAGGATCGAGGCCTGAACTGTTGTGAACAGACGTCATTTGACATTGAGGTTTGAGGCCTGAACTGTTGTGAACAGACGTCATTTTTCTGTATCATCATCTGTGAATCCACTTTGACAATGGTTTCTGAGATATCAGCTTTTTCAGCAGCCATACTCTGAGATTTTCCTTGTTGACATTACATAAGGTACCTGCACTTAAATCAAGACTTTGTTCCTTCTGAACATTGATTGATGTACCTGCACTTACATCCAGAGTTTGTTTGCATTCATGAATATGAGGGATATCTACATTTGAACCATGTGGGGGTTCACTGTCAACCTTGCTTGTGCAAGAGTCGAATAACTTTCCTGTAGGAATCCACCTAAGACCAACAAATTTGAAAATTCTACCCGTGGGTTTCCACCTAAGATCAGATCTAGGAGATGTTTTCTCATACACAGTGGAAGTCTTATTAGGAGAAAACCTATGTCCTATAAATATCTGCCTACCAGGTTTCTGAGTATGACTCTTTTGATCTACGGGTTTGTTACTGTTTGTGGTCTTATTGGATTGAGTCTTAGCACGTGAATTTACTTCCTTCAGGAGTTTTGTTATACAAGCATCATGATTTGCATTAAAGACACACTTATGACATGTAGAACAAACAAAGTTTTTGGAATCTGAAAAAGAACTAGAACTTTTAGAGTGATCTGCTTTGGGCACAGCCGTTATCGTAACGCGACTACTCTTAGATACAGGCAAACTCCTAGATGTTTGATTGTTGCTCCTAGGGTTTGGTTTGCTATCATCAGTAGTGGTTTGAATTCTCGCAGAAGTAGGCACACTAGTTGTTGAGTTCCTATCTCTTTCTTGTATCTTTTTCTTAGCTACATCTAGATAGTGATTATGAACCATGTCATTTGAACTAAATCTTGGCATGTTCTTAGAACTATTCCTAGATGAGCTAGATGCAATCATGTGATCAGGTTTTGCAAAGGTGGATTCTGTTTTCTTAGGCAAATAATGTTGAGTGACTGGTTTTGACAAATTCTTGTTCACATCAACTTGGGAGGCAAACCGTTGTTTTGACATTTGAGCCCTTGCAGATTTAAATGCATTCGGTTGTCTAACAACTAATTGGTTTCTTAGTGATGGTAACACCGGTTTCCCCAAGACTGATGTTTTATCAAACTTAGTATCTACACTATTTCCTTTTAACTTCCTTAAGTCATTTTTTAAAGCAGCAATTGCAAAAACCTTTTCCTGAATCTGAGCTTTTAATTCAGCATTATTAGCAAGCAAAGATGTTGTCTGTTCTGTAGTCTTAGATCTCGTGATTTTAATAGAATCATACAAATCTTTGTAATGCTGTTTCAAAGTCTCATTTTCCTTACGTAATGTAGCCACACTATGTTCTAATTCGATGTTCATTGTTTCAAGTACATCAATTTCCTTTTCAATCTTGGCTTTATTACTTGTTTCATTCAAAATTTGACCATGTTGCCCTGATTTTAAAGATTGATTTTGATATTTAAGTTCGAGAGCAATGCAATGTGCTTCCATTCTTGAAAAATCTTTTTGAAATTGGGCAACTGTCTCTTTGAGCAAAATATTTTCAGACTCGAGTGATTGTTTTGAGTATTCAGTTGTCTGGTTATCAGGTGATGAATCAAGCATAGGACTTTTAACTTGACATGTTTCAGGATACTGGTCAACCCTACCTTCATTAATGATTTCAGGTTGCTCAGTATGCTGTTGTCCGATAGCAAAGATATTACATCCAACAGTCAATTGTACCTCAGCCATTGGCTCTTCGTCATAAATGGGTCTGATATCTGCATCATCAGCATCTGTATCATTCCCTGACCTGTTGTTGTCATCTTGCACTGTTGAGTCTGTCCTAATGCTTTCTGTGTCAACCAAATCAGCATCCAATGCTTTACCCGTATCAATCTTACTCTCTTGCGTCTGCATCTGTCTTTTATTCACCCTTCTTTCATACTGTCTTTTATGACGTGTTCTTTCAGCAACGGACTTCTTAACATTACCCAGGTGTTGGAGTAGTGTATCTCTGAAGTGTTGAACCTCGATTCCAGTGTATTCAACAAAGTACGTGTCTGTCATTTGACTGTCATAATCCAATGTAAACTTTGAATCGATGAACTTTTGGAACTGGTTGTTTACCACCCAAAAGGCTGTCATGGATCCATCTTCTTGAAATTCATCTTTGTCAAGTTGCTTTTGTAGTTGATCTACGTTGAGGAGCATTGTTCTTGTGAAAGTATCAACATCTTGACCAAAGAGTGACATGAATTCCCGTTTGAATCCATGTTCGATGCGACCGCCTTTTGAGTCTCCTTTTGAAAGAACTTAAAGGTGTGAATAAAGAGATCGAAAATATGCCATGCATCTTTCTTTTGCTTTTGACATCTTATATTTGATTGCATGCACATCTTTTGTTTCAACAATTTTGGAGTTTGTTGTTGATGAAGAATTAACTCAAGCATGTATTTCCCAAGGGAATCCATGTTAAAGATCATTGCATCGTAAAATAATTGAGCATCATATCTTGTATAATTCTGCATACGCGCTTTGATTTTTAAACTGAAAGCATTTTCAA
>BQNB010000011.1:208945-291179 GCA_026074375.1 Tanacetum coccineum | reverse complement strand
CTTTCTTTAATTGCTTTAAAATCGTTTTGTTTTCCTCAGTATCAAGAGTTAAATTTGCAATTAAATTAGCAAGCGCAGCACGCTCATCAGTACATTCTGCAGCATTTTGGTCAACCTGATTATCATTATTACATATATTTGATGAATCAGGGGTGACATTCCTATCATCCTTCTCCAAAACATATGTGTCATTAATAGATTCAGGTTGCTCAGAATGTCGTTATTCATTTGCAAACACATTATCTTCATCATGGTTTTGTACCAGTTCTAATGGCTGTTCAGTTGAACTGGATTCTTCTTGTAAGACCTACTGAATCTTTGCCATGAAACTATAATGTGCTTCTAATTCCTGTTCATCAATCTCTTCATCAGTGTCCGCTAGCCAGTCAGCTTGCTCAGCTTGCAGTGGAACACCTTATTCAGCTTGTTTGCACATCATCATCTTTTCCTTGTGATACGAGTAGTCTTTAACACGCTTTATCTTCCTACATTCCTTTGCATAGTGGCCAAATCCCTTGCAGTTAAAGCACTGTATCCCTGTTTATTGCACTACCGGACTACCTACAGTTTCCCTAGTCCCAACAACTGTCACTGTCCTTTGATTCCCAAACTGCCCTAACTGATTATCGTTGTTATACCTTGGTGTGGTATCTTCAGTCTTGTTCCTGGAGTTTGAAGAAGTTTAAAGGTTGTTGTTGGTAGGTTTGTAAAGCTTCTTGAAATACTTTGCAAGGAGTGCCAAATTCTTTTGCATATCCTTATCCCTCTGAGTTTGTTCAGGATCACTATCTTCCTCAGAAACTGACTCAGATTGAGGTGTAACTAGTTTGGCGATCTCTTTACCTTTGTGTCTGGTAGATGCACTAGGTCTCGTAGAAGATGATGTTGCATTAGATCTTTGAGGTTTTGGTGCTTGATAGTAATTATCTGAATAGGGTTGAGCAGCCGTTATTCTCTCAGCACGAATATCATTAACTTCATTTTGATACAGCTTCAGAATATCAAAAAGTATGTGATATGAGATGTTGTCTATTTCTTTTGATTGTTTGACCACCATCACAAATCTTGACCATTCTGGTTGAAGTTGTTGAAGAAATTAAACATTCACTTGCATTGTAGTAACTTGCAAGTTGTTCCTTGTCAACTCATTCATCAGTTTATAAAACCATGAGTAATACGACTCCATTGATTCTCCATCACGAGAAGTAAACTTCCTAAATTCCTAGAACATATTGGTCTTTACATCTTGTATGTTCAATGATTCACCCTGTTGTAGCCTTTCAATGGCTATCCACATCTTATTCGCTGTTTTACAAGCATCAACAATGGAATAGATATCATCTCCAATACCAGTTAAAAGCAAGAAAATTGCTTCCTTTTCAGACAGAAAGTGTTCTTTGTTCTTTGGAGTCATGTTCAATACTGTTTCAATTGTTGTATGTTGTTGAACTGCAGGAACACCTTCCGTTGCAGCAACAGCTTGAACTAGTATAGTAGATGGCACATAGGGACCAGATAGTATGCCTTTTCTTAGTCCCTCACCATTTGGTTTCGTGTCAATGTACCATAGAAAACGTGATCTCCATTGTGAATATCTTCCTGGTCCAAGCATTGGTGGACGCTCTTTTGAACCAGCTGCCATGATATTATTATGCATTTGACTATCTGTCGAGGATGTGTTGACTGGAGTTGACATGATGAATGAATGATTATGAATTATGAAGTGTGAAAGTTGTTGGATCTTAAGTGGATATGATGTGATTGAAGTTGTTGTGGTTATGTATGCAATTCTCGTTCACGGGATTTTACACGTCTATGATTAAAACTGATAAATGATTTAACGGGATTTTACAAAATCAATAGAAAACCGTGAATGAATGATTGGTTGTTGTTGAGGTTTGTTTGTTGTATGATTAATGCAGTTTAAGTCCTTGTTGATGGTTTTGGATTTGGTTTATGGTTTGATGATTTGTTTGGAATTCGGCGCAGTTGGATTATGAAAAAAATAAATTTTACCTTATTACCAAAATCTAAATTTGGTGTAAAAATAAGCTAAAAAGGCTATAGAAAAAATTATATTTTACTTAATTTTTCCCGCCAAAAAGTGTCGCTAAAAAGGGTGTCGTCTGGATACTCTTTTTTTTTTAAATCAAACCGCTGCGTTAGGTGTTGAGCAAACCGCTTTGAAATTTTGACTAAACCGCCGTGTCAATTAAATACTCAAACCGCTGCTATTTCTTGCAACTCGCTGCCTAAGATGAAATTAACCAAACCGCCGTGACTTAGTAACTCGTCGTTTGTTTAGTTAACTCGCCGCCACATTAATTTAGCAAACCGCCGTGATAATTGACAACTCGTTGCCAAGTTTAGTTAACTCGCCGTGGGTTTTATTCAAGCAACTTGCCGTGTATTTTTAAATTGGCCAGAGTGACGTTTATTTTTGGCAATATAATAAGCAAGTCGCCGTGAAACTGTAAGTAACTCGCTGCCAAAATAAGTAACCCGCGGCCAAATAAATTAATTATTTAAGCAACTCGCCGTTGACCTAGTCAAACCTCCATGACACTTTTCCTAAAATCAAGGATCTTGTCCACTAACCTGTCAACTCGCCACCTAGAACAATGATATAATATGCAAACCTCCACCAAGAACACTAGAACGAATTTTGCCAAAATCAATCCATATGAACTTTTTAACCACGAAATAAGCTAGAACAATGCAATACTAAGAAGATATATGAAGATTAAGCTTCCTATAACATGTATTTCTTCGTGGATCTTCAAAAACGAAGCAACCCTCCACGAAGAACACGAAAATAATCCGAACCTTATTTGCTTGTTTTCGATCTTGAGGCTTGAGTATCACTTGGAATGGCAACAATACACCTTGTTTAACATGTAGAGTAAGAGAAACAACAAGATTAACCAACAAATTTAACCCAAAAATAATTTCTGAGCCGTGGGCTTTTTTTAAAGCCAAAATAAGCCACAAATTTAAGCTTATTAACCATAATAATCAACCATGAATCCACCCTTTGCTCTGGTACCAATTGTAGGATCCCGTATCATACTTCACAACATATAACGAACCACGAATTGAACTAGAAAAGAGATAGAGAGAGTGAGTTCTTTTCGGCGCTTACGTATTCCGCTTCGGTTGTGGAGATGGCAAGAGCGGTTTGCTTCTTTGAAAACCACGATGTTAGACAACATCCCATAAACGTGCAAACACCACTAGTGCTCTTGCGATCCACGTAATCTCCCGCATGATCCGAATCCGCATACACTATTGTTTCTATGCCGGATCCCTTAGGATACCATAATCCTAAATGCGTAGTGCCTTTAATGTATCGGAAGATACGTTTAACCGCTTCTAGGTGAGAGGTTTTAGGATCCTCTTGAAAGCGGGCACAAAGGCAAACACTAAACATGATATCGGGTCTACTTGCCGTTAAGTATAATAAACTACCTATCATGCCTCTATATTTGGTATTATCTACGGACTCACCTTCTTCGTCTCTCGTGAGTTTGGTTTCCGTAGACATAGGGGTCTTTATTGGCTTAGAGTCTTCTAGTCCAAATTTCTTAAGCATTTCCTTAATATATTTTGATTGATTAAAAAATATTCCATCATCTAATTGTTTTATTTGTAATCCTAAGAAGAAATTTAGTTCCCCCATCATACTCATTTCAAACTCATCATGCATGATCTTGGCAAAGTCATCACACATTTCTTGACAAGTTGATCCGAATATAATGTCATCAACATATATTTGGACAATAATGAGATTGGAGTCTTTCTTTTTAGTGAAGAGTGTGTTATCTACCATTCCCATGGAGTAATTATGTTTAATAAGAAAGGCTTTTAATCGATCATACCAAGCTTTTGGGGCTTGTTTTAGACCATAAAGAGCTTTCTTAAGTTTGTAGACATAATTAGGTTTTGCGAAGTCAATGAATCCCGGAGGTTGTGCCACGTAAACCTCCTCATTGATAAAACCGTTAAGGAATGCACTCTTCACATCCATTTGGTATAACTTAAAGTCTAGTGCGCAAGCATAAGCTAAAAGTATTCTTATGGACTCTAGTCTAGCTACGGGTGCATATGTTTCGTCGTAATCAATTCCTTCTTGTTGATTATATCCTTGGGCGACTAACCTAGCTTTGTTTCTAGTTACGACGCCATTTTCATCGAGTTTATTTCTATATACCCATTTTGTTCCTATAATGGTCATATCCATGGGATTTGGGACTAGTTCCCAAACATCATTTGTTTTGAATTGGTTTAGTTCCTCTTGCATGGCCATTACCCAATTTTCATCTTTTAATGCCTCATTTATATTTTTAGGTTCTATTGTCGAAATAAAGCAAAAGAAATTGCTTTTGTCTTGAGCTTGCGACCTAAGAGTTCTTTGATTTAGATTACCAATAACGTTTTCTAGGGGATGAGTTTTAGATTCTTTAATATTTACAATTTGATTATTTTCTAATGAAATGTCTTCAAGATTATTGCCTATGGGTTTTGTTTTACTAACCTCAATAGCTTCTTCTTCGACTAGCTCATCATCTTCTAATGGTGATGTTTTAGGCGGGGGAGGAGTTTCATCGAAAGTTACATTCAACGACTCTTCAACTTTCATTGTTTGTTTGTTAAGTATTATGTAAGCTTTACTATTTTGCGAATATCCTAGGAAAACACCTTCGTATGACTTAGGGTCGAACTTGGTGAGGTAATCCTTTGTATTAAGAACAAAGCATTTACTTCCGAATACTCTAAAATAGTTAAGGTTTGGTTTCCTACCTCTTAACAACTCGTATGGAGTTTTTCCTAAAATACGTCTAATGGAAACTCTATTAATTATATAGGTTGATGTATCGACCGCATTACACCAAAATTTTTGAGGAATGGATTGTTCGTTTAACATGGTTCTACTCATTTCTTGTAGAGTGCGATTTTTCCTTTCTACTACCCCATTTGATTGTGGAGTACGAGGAGCGGAAAAATTGTGAGATATCCCATTTAAATCACAATAGTTTCCGAATTGTACTTCATTATCAAATTCCCGACCATGATCCGTTCTAATTGATACAATGGAACATCCTAATTTGTTTTGGATCATTTTGCTAAATACTTCGAATTTTTCGAAGGCCTCGGTTTTATTTGCTAAAAATCTAGTCCATGTGAATCGAGAATAGTCATCTACGATTACTAAGGTATAACGATTTCCTCCATAGCTTCGTATGGCAGAAGGGCCAAACAAATCCATGTGAAGTAGTTCTAGGCATCTAGTTGTTGAAACTATATTTTTAGCCTTGTGACTTGTATGAGCTTGTTTTCCAATTTTGCAAGCATCACAAAAATGTCGGTCGTATTTTAGTTTGGATAGGTTTCTAACTAATTCTTTAGATGCTAATTATTATATTAATTGCATATTAGTGTGACCTAATCTCCTATGCCATAGTGTGGAGTTTTCGTCTAATGTTGCAAGGCATATTTTGTCTTCCGGTTTATTTCCTAGTTTCACTACATATATTCCTCCTTTCTTAATTCATTTTCCTATAACTTTTTCGTCTTTGATTATTTTGCTATTGTGTTCGGTAAATATTACTTTGCATTTGTTATCACATATTTGACCTACACTAAACAAGTTATATGTTAAGTTATCTACATGCTTAACATTTTCAATTATTAGGGAGTCTTGAGAAATCGTACATTTGCCTATGATTTTACCGCGCAAGTTGCTCCAAAATATTACGTTTCCTCCGTTATATGCTTTGTATGAAGAGAACAACTTTCGATTACTGGTCATGTGTTTTGAGCATCCACTATCTTTAATCCACTCATCGGGTTCCAAGTATACTCCTAAGCATATTTCATCGGGCGCTTGAGCTACAAGGCAAGTTTCATCTTTAGTCTTTCCTACTTCATCTTCTTCATTGTCGCTCCATGCTCCTCCAATAAATGATCTTTGATCGTTGTTCTTTGGCGGCTTTGAACATTCTCCAATGAGGTGATTTGGATCACTACATCTAAAACATTTTCTTTCACTTTTACCATAACCATCATTTCTACTTCTTTGGAATGTTTTTCTATCGCCTCCTAGTTGTCTTACAAATCTTCCTCGTCTCTTGAAGAATTTCTTGAATTCTTTTACGGCCATAGCATACTCTTCGTCTTCACTATCGGAGCTTGAGCTATCTTCATCACTTACTTCCTTTTTCACCTTTAATGCAAGATATCTACTTTGTTCTTTCTTGCCTTTGACCATTTCGAAGTCTTTCTTTATTACCTCTTCATTGACTTTCAAGTTCTCAATAAGTTCGTCAAGAGGTAAGGTTGTTAGATTCTTTGATTCTTCAATCGCTGTGACTTTCGCGCGCCATTTTTGGATGTAATGTCCTTAGAAATTTCCTAACACAATTCTTGCTAGAAAAACCTTCATCAAGTGCTTTTAGACTAGTAATAATAGTGTTAAATTTAGCAAAGGCATTATCTATTGATTCCTCTTCCGGAATCGTAAATTGTTCAGATTGTTGAACAAGAAGATCTATTTTGTTAGCTTTGACTTGATTATTACCTTGATGTGTGATTAGCAAAGTATCCCAAATTTCTTTTGCGGTTTGACACATAAAAATTCTTTCGTATTCTTTACGTGGCAAAGCATTATAAATTACCATTTTAGCTTCATTATTTTTTTGTAAGTTTCTTTTTAAGATCATCATTTTGTTTATGAAAAGATACAACTTCATCCTTTTTAGTTTCGGGATTATTTTGAATAGGAGGAAAATCACCATCGGTAATAACATGCCAAAGATCTAGATCTTTTGACTTCACATAAGTTTCAAATCTATTTTTCTAATAAATAAATCCATCACTTTCAAATAGTGGTGGTCTTTGCATAGATTGCCCTTCTAAATATTTTTTCGATTCCATAGATCGATTCAAGTTTTAAAATACAATTTATTTTAAAAATATTGTTTAGCGTGGCTCTGATACCAATTGTGGAAAACTAGAAGGGGGTTGAATAATTTACCTCTTTTTAATTAAAGGTTTTGAAGTGTTTGAAAGAAATTCTAGATTTGAATTTATGTGAACTCAATACTTGCACAATATGAACAATATATTTATCTAAACAATTGATATGATAGTATGAGGAGATAATGTAAGACAAGAGATAAGAGTAAGAACAATCAAACCACAACGCGAGAATTTATAGTGGTTCGGTAACGAAGCACCTCTTCGCCCTACTCCACTCCCCGAGCACCTAACTCGAGAGTTTTCTTCACTATGTCAACAAGCTCCCTTATGGCAGAGAAAACTGTACACAACGTTGCTTACACCGATTTACGACACAAAGCTAAATGTCGAGTTCTAATCTTAGCTAGAACCAAGATATAAACCTATCACAACACAACTTCATGATTCACAACTTCACAACTTCTTCACAACTTCAAGACTCCCTCACAACTTCACGACTTCACTTCACCACACTACTTATGCCACAACTAACTAACACTACTTGGTAAGATCACCATGATCTATCTATACTTACAAAGATCGCCAAGATCTAGCTACTACACATAAATACAAGATATACAAAAGATTTACAAGTTATGATATGGATGCAATAAGATTGCAACAACACACAAAGGTGTAATACATCTTCACTTGAGGATGGAAGTATTCTTCTCTTGCACTTGAGGAATTGAGCTTGGATCACTTGGAAATAAAGCTTTATGATTAAATGATCAAAGGATTTTAATGAGATGTGTAGGCTGTTTTAGAACAGAAAGAATGAGTGCAAAAGGTTAGAAAATTATAGGGAAAAGTCCAGTATTTATAGGACAAACTGGGGGAGAGTCTACCTAGGGGCGGTCCCCTTAAATAGGTGGGCGGTCCCTTTAATTTTAAGAGGGCCGACCGTGTATTTAAGGGCCCCCCCCCAAGACTAGGGCTTCCCCAGTTTATCTTTTGTGTAGGGGGAATTTTCTAGAACTTTTCTAGCCGTTTTAGGTCCAAAAATTTGAATTTCAAAATGTTTATTTTGAATAAAACATTTCTTTTAATTGTAGAAAATGTTTTATAATGTTTATAAAATGTTTACAACATTTTATAAAAGTGTGAGGTTGAATAAAAATTTCCTTTGATCATAAAATGCATTAAGCATTTATTTATTCATACATTTAAGTGATGTATTTGTTGAAATGAGAATTTACTACTAATTACTTGTTTACGTTTAATTTTACGTTGAACGTTTTTATATTTTGTGATTATCAAAACGTAAAGATGTGAAAAAATATTAGTAATGTTTTTAGGCATTATATTTTTATCAACAAGACTAAATATGCACATTCAAGTCTACCGACCTTAGAAAACGCTAATGAAACCATAGTTTAACATTGTGCATGAATGCGTTTTCACAACAATAGTAATGAAGTAACTAGGTTAGCATGTTTTTTCTCTTGATATCTTCAACTCTTTTAATTTCCAGCTATTTATTTTCTTGTTATTTATTTCAAATCAATTCAAACCACTTTTTAAACGTGACATTTCAAATTAAAACTAATTACAACTTAGCTCTTGGGACGACCTTGGATTTACCATTCTATACTACCCACGATCGGGTTCTCTGTCCGTTAGTGCGTTGTCCGGTAGATCGAGTTTTATAAATTTAAAACTTGGTAAAAATATATTTTAAAATGAAATACGCATCAAGTTTTTGGCGCCGTTGCCTAGGGGCTAAAAATTAGAATTATTTTAATTATTTCATTATTTCTCTTCTTTCCCTAAACTCTATACCTGCAGGAACTATGGCAGGAGTAGACGCAGATACTCTCACCATGGAACAATATTTAGCATTGTCACGAGAAAACTAGGCACCGAGCGTGGTTAAACCCAAAATCGGAGGTAATGTCAATTTCAAAATCAAGAGTCAATTCATGAGAGAATTGAGGGAAGACACTTTCTTCATAAATAAAGACAAGGATGCTCACGATCACATTGATCGGGTCCTCAGCATCGTTGGCTTATTGAATATTCCCGGAGTCTCTAAAGAAGCAGTCATGCTCTGAGTTTTTCCCTTTACTCTTATCGGATCCCTTTACTCTCACAGCAATTCAGACCATGGCTGATCATTCTCAAAAATGGCATGACGGAACAACAAGCAGGAATATTAAAAGCAGTAATAGCTAGGTTTGTCAAGCTGCTTTGGTAAATAAGTTGGAAAACCTAGGACAAGACATGAAGAAGCTAAAGGAAAATGTTCATACAATCCAGGTTGGATGCCAAATTCGCAAAGGACCTCACCTCGATAAGGATTGTCCCCTTAACGAGGAAGTTAAACAAGTTGAAGAGGTCAGATATGGAGAATTCAGACGAACAACACCCTTTGAAAAGAAAAATGAAGGAAAATTTCATGTAGGACCACCAGGATACTACACTAAGAATGATAACCATCCACATATGGCGAAAAGAGGCAAAGCCTAGAAGAACTATTAGCTAAGCATCAAGAAGAATCTGCACAAAGAAGTACTGAAATGGAGGGGTGGATTAAGAAGCTTCAAGAGAATGCTTAGATTAATACTTGGAACCAAAGCGCCTCACTAAAAAATTTAGAAACCCACATAGAAAAATTGACTAAGGAAATTCATTCTAATAAAATCCTTAATTCAACCTCCTAACAAATTAAAACAGTTACTTCTTATCAAGAAACATATGGGCTCAACAAACTTCATGGAGTGTCCTTCATATCGGGACCTGAAAGTAATACTCCTAATGTTTTATAGCACCAGCTACCACCTAAAGAGTTAAATCCAGGAAGCTTCACACTCCCTTGCACGATTGGTAAATTTAATTTTTACGCCATGGCTGACATAGGTGTTAGTATTAATGTATTGCATAGGAGTATATTTGAACACTTGCATCTTACAAATCTTAAGAAAACAAATATGCTTTGTGAAATGGCAGATATGTCTAAAAAGGCACCCTTAGGACTAGTAGAAAATGTTCTGGTTAAGATTGATAAATTCTTATCCCCTGTTGATTTCATAATCCTATACAACACCCTTTCTGAAACTACTATTCTAGGGAGACCCTTTTTGGCTACTATTTATGCGGAAATAGATGTCTTCGCTGGAAAAATATCTTTGGGAATTAATGAAGATAGAATAAGCTTTGATACAATGAGAAAAGACCATAATTATATGAATCCTTGTGAAAAAGTTTTCATGGTTAGACCCCAATCCCCTGGCCAGAGTAATAATCAAATCGATTACGAAGAGTCAGGTAACTAAGACAATATGTCCCCTAACTTTGATGATCGGGGTCCTAAGAAATGGAAAATTAATTTAGATGAGAATGTTCCTAGAGCACACTTTTGTAACCCTATAAAACAGAATATCAAGGAACAAACCAAAATGTGGCCATCCTGTGATCCCGGCAAAAAAAATGTGTGATGGTGGGGAAGAAATCTGTGGGGTATCTAAAACTGGGAATTTAAGGTTTTGGTACTGCAACTATGATAATGAGAGAAGAAATATAAAAGGAAAAGGGCTATCATTTCCTGATTTCCTCTTAGCAAAATACGGAAAAAGCCAAACTAGTGCCTTAGTTTGGGATAATCGATACGCTGAATGGTGTGATATTAGTCCCTCATCCGAAGCCTCTTCTCAAGAATCAAACAAACCAAGACCTAAAGATTAGACCTTTAGGGAATGGACATTAATCAAGGTCGGGCATATTGACATTAGTGAGCCTGTAAAAAAGGCATTATTAAAATTATGGTTGATTAATTGTTTCCAAGATGACTCGGCTATTGTAAATAACCCAACCTATAGGAGCTTTGATGATTACAAGTGGGAATTTAATTTAGAAATCGATAAACTAGCTGATGAGTACGAACTTTGAATAGGGAAGAAGGGACACATTCTCGATAACATATGGGAAAATTGTAACCAAGTGCATAATAAAAATTATGAGTGGCACAATTATGAGTTTGAAAATGAAGAATGTGAGGAAATAGGGATAGAGGACAAAGACTATCATCCACCAGAAATACAAGTAGAAACTTTCGAGGTTAAGAAATACTTATTTGAAGGTGGTCAAAGTTTCATCTGTGTTACCTAAGACTTGGATAATATTTTACCTATTGGAAGGAAGAACGGATCTAAATTTAAAGAAATTATCTGAAAAGAAGTAGATAACAACAAAACGTAGAAAGGGGCATGAGTCTAACTTAAAGACTCGTTAATAAACAAAAGTTCTTTTTGGGAGACAACTCGTCCTTTATTTAATGAAATTTATTTTTTGCATTAGTTGGTTTGCATGTTTCTTACTTTGTTTTGCAGAATCTAGAAGCTAGGAGTCAATTATCAAGACCGGCTCGACTCATAATCATGTGGTAACTTTGCTAAATTTGCAGCAGTTACGGCGTAACAACTTTAGTTACGCCATAACCACTACAGTTACGACGTAAACCATTTCTTGGTTACGCCATGGCACCTTAAAACTTAAACGATTTCGCCACTTGATTACGACGTAACCCATTCTATGGTTACGCCGTAACCTCCTTCTGAAATCCTTTAAATTTTGAGTTTTAAACATGTTTAAACCTTGTATACGTAAATGGACTTTGTGGGTATGATCTCTGGAAGCCTTCACGAGACTAAACTCGTCCACTTGGGCCACCAAGTGGTTTAAAAGGCTTGTTTCATATGTTAAATGTAACCGTGATTCATATAAAAGTGAGTTAGGTTTGTATTTTCTGTACACTTCATAATTCTTGTTGAATGGTTTTATGCTTTGTTTTGTTTCTTTGATCACAGGGGATAAAGAGCTTGCGAGAAGACGGAAATAATCTAAAGATTTCAGCCAAATTTCAAATTTCAAAGCAAAGCTCAGGGAGTTTCTTGTTTTAATTCTACTATTTCCTTATTATTTCATTTATGTACAATAGGGACATTGTAAAAATCAAGTGGGGGTATGGGAGTAGACTTAATACTTGACATATGTTTTGCCTTTGATTTTTAAGTTTTCTTTGAAATTTATGCCAATTTTAAAATGTTTGACAAATTTTTCTTAAATAACTAGAATTAATCTTTGTCGAATGCACACAACCCTTTATTATACTGGGTGAGATTTATGCATAATATTCTATTTCTATCATATTATTCTAAAATCCACCCAAATATTGAGTGTGCCGGTAGTATTGTAGACTTTAGAACTTGGCATGTATATCATTTCGAGACCTAATTGATTAGCAGGAATAGATATTTCAAGAAGGCAACACTTAGGAAACCACCCAAATAGCCTATATGTGTGTGTTTATCAACTTGTTACACTGACTTGTCGACCTCCCGTGATAAACCCTTTTGTCGCACCCATTATTATTGCAAGATACACCTAGATCACCCTTGTTAAACCAATCTATGTTTTCACCATACTCTATATGTTTTGTTACACCATTTCCCCTTAACCTACCCTGTAGCCTTAATTTTCTTTGTGTTGAATTTTTGGCTACTTAAGTCCATGGTTCGGGGGGAATGGGAACGAGAATTATATGCATTCGTGGAAGACCAATCAGTTGTGATCTATAAAGACCCCCATGTATCACCACTTTCGACTTTGTTTATCTCAAGTGGGGAGATGTGCGGATAATATCGGATGTTGCAGGGGAAATAATTAAAGATATAAACTCCTGTAACATTTGCATATTATGAAGAAAATGAAGAAAATAAGGGGAAACAAAAAGCCACCCATGTGCTAAAAATGTAAATATGGTGCAAAATAAAAATAATAATAAAAAATAGAGCTAGTAGCCCATTATTGCACCAAGACATCTTTGTAAAATGGATCTAGTAGCCTATTATTACACCAAGTCATCCCAATACTTATGAAGAATAGAGCTAGTAGCCCATTATTGAAGATCAAATTTTCGGACTTAAACTCTTGGACCCACGGATGGACAGTAGCTAGTTATGACAACCTTAGATTATTTTAGACTATTTGTTTTGTATTTTTATTAACAACCATTAAATGTGAAACCCATGTCTATCTTAACCCCTTTATCACCCTTTAAAATCATATTACCCTTATTGCCTTTGAGAATTATTTAGACCCTAATTCTAACCAGTACATATTTGTGTACTTTCCAAGCTTATGATAGAATACATGCTATGACTATGCAATTGAGCGATCACCCCGAAAATGAAACACTTAGACTAATGGAGAGCTGTGCGAATTTTTATCCCCTTTTCATGAGGTGTTTAGCTT
Source organism: Tanacetum coccineum (assembly GCA_026074375.1). Taxonomy (NCBI): domain Eukaryota; kingdom Viridiplantae; phylum Streptophyta; class Magnoliopsida; order Asterales; family Asteraceae; genus Tanacetum; species Tanacetum coccineum. The sequence continues at coordinate 277,910 of BQNB010000011.1, read as the reverse complement.
TGATGTTTTCTAGCATGAGAGTTTTATTAATTCATTTCTTGAAGTTATTCTTGAGAAATCTTTTTATGAAATGTTCTAACAGGTTCTACTTGAGGGCAAGCAGAAGTCAAGTAGGGGGATATTTGATAACATCAAATATTTAATACTTTTTTGTGGCAAAATACCCCCTATATTACATGCAAAAGTTTCACTAATACTAAAAAACGAGATATTTTCTATCATTTTGTAGTTTTTAGGTAAAATGCAGGAAAGTGACAAGAAACAAGGGAAAAAGGACTTAAAGTGTAAATTCTGAAGAATATTACGGCGTAACACCAAAAATGGTTACACCGTAACATATATTAAGCAAGTACGAACATCAAGGACAATGTTATGGCGTAACACCATATCTAGTTATGCCGTAACCATATATTTGGAAGGAAATCTTAACAAAGTTAGAGTTACGGCGTAACACCTTATCCAGTTACACAGTAACCATGAAGATCCACAAATATGAAACGAAGATCATGTACATATGGAAGTTATTTGAAGGTTACGACGTAACACCTTTATTGGTTGCGCCATAATAGGTTCAGTACCTATAAATAGAGGCCTCATTCACGCTATTCCGATATCACTTCCTCCACAGCCAATTGGAGAGGCGACAAAGGCTTCCAACCTTCGAAGAATTCCACTTGGAGTCCAAGGGAGATCACACTTTACTTACTTGTTGTATTTAATCGTTGAAATACGAATACTGTAAGAATTATGAGTTTTCAATCTATGATTTCTTCTATTTCTTGCTATTTTTCTATTACCATGAGCGACTAAGCACTTAAAGTGCTGGCCTAGTTATGTAGTTACTTTTGTTATGATTGTTTCCTGTTAGATTATGGTTTCATTAGATATTCCTTAACTATTGTGTAACCCTGGGTTTTGGTAGTACGGGTGGTTTGGACCTAGCTTGTCCCATAATTAGATTAACTAGTCAATATAGGATCCAATGGGTACTAGAGAGGTTCACTAACTCCTTACCTGGTGTATGAACTAATCGGTTATCGCACTTATCGCTTAATATACTTAAAAAGCACAGGAACTCTTTCAAAGAGGGTTAATAATCTTTATAGATTATTATATATGTTTTGGGAATAGTTGGGATTAATCACTGCAACCTGGATAACCTACCTCCCAGATGATTTAGGACTGATTCGGAATCACAGGAAGTATAGGATAGACTAAATATGCACATTCAAGTCTATCGACCTTAGAAACCGCTAATGAAACCGTAGTTTAACATTGCACAGGAATGCATTTTCACAACAATAGTAATGAAGTAACTAGGTTAGCATGTTTTCTCTCTTGATATCTTCAACTCTTTTAATTTCTAGTTATTTATTATCTTGTTATTTATTTCAAATCAATTCAAACCACTTTTAAAACGTGCCATTTTAAATTAAAACTAATTACAACTTAGCTCTTGGGACGACCTCGTATTTACCATTCTATACTACCCACGATCGGGTTCTCTACCCATTAGTGCATTGTCAGGTAGATCGAGTTTTAAAAATTTAAAACTTGGTAAAAATATTTTTTTAAATAAAATACGCATCATTATCGTTTAGTTATATTCGATATAGACACCGGTGGTAGATAATCTACTAAAGTATGTTACTGTCAAATTTTTGGAAACCACGTCCTATTAATGCACGAAGTAAAGGCTGTAGGAGTTACAAATTGCTTGGTGTTTTAGTTTAATTACATTAATAGTTATGTCTTATGAGTTGCCTGTTGGAAGACTAAAATCCCTTAAGGTTTCCTATTTATATGTAAGTTGTTGGGCAAAATATTGTATCATTCCCTGATGCATCATTGTGAGTAGGTATTTTATGTATCAAGTTTTACTATTTATTTTATGCCGACTATACCTAAAAATAAAACTTTAACGGGCAGTGTACCCGGTCAGATGGAGTTTCATTGTAAGTAGGGTGTCGATCACTAAGAGCGTGAGCGTTAATTCCTAATTCTATCAGTATTTTAGTTATCTAAGTTAAACCTAAAACTAATGCAAAAAAGGGGTTTCTGCCTGAGAGACTGGCACGAGTTTAGGTATCTAACCTAAGGTTTTGATGACAAGTAAAGCAATAAACACACACAAGAAGATTAACAAACGATAAAGGAATGGTCAAGAACTAATGTAAGGAAAACATATCAACCATGAATAATCCGATAAAACGCAGGTTTGTTTATTAGTGCAATGATTGGCTTATCTCGAAGGGCATATCATTCCTAGACGTAGGCGATACTTCTTCCTAAGACCTATACACGCTAATTCTGTCACAATTAGACGCATCCACATAAAGCAAGCATTTGTTGATTATAATCTATCTTAGGAGATTAGTAATGGTGCTCTTACTAAATCCTAGCTCATCGAGACTTTACCCACTTACTGCTTAACGACAATTCATACACTAGTAGTAATTTTTTTTCTTTAATATTTTTTTAGGTAGCTTATTCTTATGATTAAGACTTGGATTATCTAGTTTCCAGAAGTCAAGGGGTGGTTGGATGAAGACCTGGATAACTATCACTTAAAGGAGTTACGTTGTAGTACTCAGTGTCACACGCAGATGTCGATGTGGATAATTTCAAGAGGTGTTGTACTTCTTATACTTTTGATGGAGTATAAGGTACTTAGAGATTTTCTTCTGCACCGTTCTTCAATCAACAATAGTGCAAGATTAAGTAACAAATTTGGGGGATTTTACTTCAGTTTCAAGTTTGATATATCGGGTTTACTTCACCATGTGATCACGACAATAGCCTACAGAATACGAGGTTGGTAAGTTAGCCAGAGAGTTTAAAGGTTGAGATGTAATCAGCACTTCTCACGGGTATTTTTGTGCTATTCCAAGACAAAGATACTTCACAGTCTAAGCAAAATCTTCAAAGTTCTTCGATGACATTCATTCACAAGACCTTGATTATACCAAGTGTTCTTGATTCTTGCTTCATCTCCTCTACGGTTTCTGAAGTCAAGAGGGTAATGATTCTTTTGTATATCAAGATTTGTGCTTATGACAAGAACTTCTCGAGTATATGAACGTACACGACAATGATGCTTCCGAGAGTTCGCAACCATCATGGGGGAAAATGTGTACATCCGGGACTTAGTTGACTTTGATGTTACCGTGTCAACTTCCAGGGGGAAGTAGTGTAGACTACTTTACTTAGTATGGTTTATGAAGTATTCTGCATACGTGAGAAGAATTGTTGCTGATTTCTCGCATGCACCCCCGAACGAATATTCACCAAGCCCTGATGACAAGAAGCAGTGGTCGTTGGTGTGGTTTGACTTCTACAAAATTCCGCTGTGCACTTTGATGACAAGTAGAAGATTGTTCAAGCTACATCAATGTTTCAGAATCTGCTCAAGATAGGGATGTTGGTTTGGGGGGAAGCTGATTCAGAAACTTCGCCAAAAAGGAGTCTATGAAGAAAGCTTTTCAAGACATGCTGCATGAATTGGGGGGAAGTTAATCCAGTTCATGCATACTACAATGGTTCCAGAACAAGTAAAGACAATGAAGATCCAAGCTGGAATACAAGTTTCAAGACCAGGAGAACTCAGAAGACAACTTCAGCTTTGGAAGCGCTTTGGAAGACTTTATTTAATTGTATTTGTACTTGTTAGTAACATTGTAAGTAATTCCGTTTGTGTCCACATATTGGGGGAAGATTGTTAGCATTAAAATATGTTGACTAAAACGGAATTACATTAAGTCGTGTCGGTTATGAACTAGGACAATAAATGTGTTGACTAGACAATAAATGTGTTGACTAGTCAACATTATGATAGTTAGGAAACCGACACAAAGACTATAAATACCCCCTCCTATACTTCCATAGGAGGGGAGAGGATTCATTTGTAACATTTCACATAAGGTGTGTGTGTGTGTTTTTTTTCTCTCTCCTATCACACACACATCTTTCCCTTTTTTCTCTCATCATCAATAATATGGCTACTTATTTGTTTCATCCTCCCCGACCTCCGGATCTTGTTTTTCCTAGTGTTTCTTATGGTTAACAATTGGTATCAGAGCCTACAAGATTGATGTATTGATTTGGTTTGTATTTTTTTTGTTATTGATTTCGAAAAAAAAAAGGTTTTATTGTTTTTGATTATTTGTGTGTTTTTGATTCTTGATTCAAAGATGGCTTATGTTTAATCTAATATCATTCAAACCATCTTGTTTGCAATCAACGATCTCGTGATTCTCGTTTGTTCATTTTTTTGTTCGTGTATTGTTAAGCAAAAAAAAAGAGGGTCTTTGTTCGTGTTTTTGTGCTCACCGAATGAGTCATTCGATCTAGAGGATCGAACGAGTGGGAAATCTAGCAAGGTTCGAACGAGTGGAAATCTAGCAAGGTTCGAACGAGTGGAAATCTAGCAAGGTTCGAACGAGTGGAAATCTAGCAAGGATCGAACGAGTGGGAAATCTAGCAAGGTTCGAACGAGTGGAAATCTAGCAAGGGATCTCTGGTATTTTTGATTGTTAACTAACCGGAACCCTTCAGGGCATCCTATCACCGTAAATGTTTGTGTTACCGCAGTAGCTACAAGATTGTTCTATGGTATACTGGATTCTGGATCTCAAGACATATGACCCGAATGATCGTGGCACAGGCCTTATCCTAATATTTTTAGAAAGTTGATTGGTACAGTGAGATTAGGCAGACGATGAATATGCGCGATCATTGGCTAAGGTGATTATAAACTGGTGACACTTATCATCTCTCGAGTCGATTATGTTGAAGTGACTACAAGCACAACCTAGTTCTCAGTAGTACATTTTTGTGATGGAGTTTTAGAATTGCTTTCGACAGCATTCGTGTCACAATCCCAACTACGATGATGGTGGATCTCCTCAAGGTTCACAGACACAACCTGTAACTCCATCTCACTAAATGGATATGTATGTTCAGCTTCACCATTTTGCTTGCTTACAAAAGCTCTTCAACGAATTCATGGTTATGGCATCGTCGGTTTGAATTCATCTGAATTTCAGGACATTGAATGAATTGGCTCGGAAAAATCTAGAGTCAAGGATTACCATGCCTGAATATGCCAAAGACCAATTTGTGGTCCATCTGCAGCTAGGTAAAAGTAAGAAAAGAAAGCATCACATTCCCACTAAAAGACGGAAAACACCAATACTGAATTCTCAATACTCTACATATGGACCTTTATATCTTTGCGGGACCAATGAGAACGAAAGTATCAACGGAAAGAAGTATTTTTTGGTGATAGTAGATGATTACACCAATTTGGATGGGTAACGATTTCTTCGAACAAATGATGAAACTCCTCAAGTGATTGAGAAGTTTATTGAGAAGACCAACGAGCCCTTTAATGCAACTGTTCGCACTTCGACAGAAACAGATAATGGAACGGAGTGTGAATAAGACTCTCGACGGATGGTTGGGAGAGTGTTCTATTACTCCAAGAAACGAGCGTACCTCGGTCTCCACCACAACAGAACGGCGTTGTCGAAAGACGTAACCGAACTCTTATGTAAGCTGCTCGTAAACTATGCTCATCTTAGCGAAAGCTCCACTGTTCCATGGTCTGAAGCTGTAGCCACTGCTGTTACTACTCTTAATCGATCTCTTGTAACACGCTCACGGGAAAAACCCTATTATGAACTGCTGAAGGGAAAGAAACTAAATCTACAATACTAATCCGAGTGTTCGGATCTCTGTGCTATCACAACCGAATGACTACGATGACGTTGTAACTCCAGGCGAAAAGCAGATATAGGATATTTTGATTGTGCTATGCACCCACCAAGAAGGCGAACCGTAATCTACAACAAAAGAACGCATCCAGATTCGAGAAACCCGTTCCATGTTGGCCTTCGATGAACTTACCGAAGGATTGACGTCTGTTCAAACCAGTTCAGGCCTCGCACCTCAACAAATGACTTCTGTGCCAAACAGTACAGAACCAACTTACTGCTTACAGGCAGGATGACGCAGCCGTTCTGCACTAGTTAAAATGACACCAGAACCTACCTAGTGTCCCTCCTACAAAGAACAGTAGAATTGATTTGTTTTCAAGGTTTGATGATGATGAGGTTGTTCCGATACCTCCGGTTGTTCCGATAACTCCGGTTAATGTTCCTGCTGCCCCGGCACCCGAGAATGCCATAGGTTCACCTCCACAAACAGTTTATCTCAGAAGGCGCGTCACTAAACAGTACTGAAAGCCTCTTGCCTCATCAAATACCTCTACAAGACAACTAGTGAATCTGATGTTGAAACACAATCAATCATGTTGACAAGTAATGTTTTGGACACCTATAATGCTCCTGAAACCGATTTTCAGTAGCATCTACTCCAACTCTGTCAATATAGGATAGTTACTTCCAACAACCAAATTACCTCACTTCAAAATGGACACAATCACATCCGCTTGAAAACCATTATTGTGGATAAAGATCGAACCTGTCTCTACCGTAGAAACAGCTTAGAAACCGACGCGATGTGTGTTTCTTCAATGAATTCTTAATCATGTTGAACCAAAGACATACAAGCAAGCCTCAGAGCACTCGTGCTGGATTGTGGCTATGCAGGAAAGCAATTCATGAGTTTGAGCGTCTATATGCTGGGATACTTTGTACCCTGTCCAGATAAAATTCTTATCATCTCCGCTCACATGGATTTTTCAAATTAAGTTGCGATGAATAAGGAGACGGACTTGAAGAACAAAGCTCGGTAGTGGCGAAAGGTTAATCGTATAGAAGCTGTAATGACTTTGAATAATCATTTTGCTCCGTTTGCTAGATTAGAAAGCGTCAGACCTCTTCATTGCTCACTGCAGCGAGTATGCAACAGGTCATCTTCCAGATTGGACGTGAAAACCGCCTTCCCTCAACGTCGAACTGAAAGAAGTTGTCTATTTAGTCAACCAAAGGATTTGGTAGTATCGAGGAGCAACCATCGCATGTGAACCGACTCAAGAAAGCTCTCTATGACTCAAACAAAGCTCCACGGCATGGTAATGACAAGCTATCAGCGTTTTCTAATCAGTTATGATTTACAAAAGGCGTGTCGATCCTACACTCTTCACGAGAAAAAACGGGAAAACAACTCTACGGTACAATATATGTAGAATTGATATATCTTGCCATCTACCAAACCCCAAGCCTGCAAAATATTTCATTGAAATGAACTCAACTTCAAGATTGTCGATGATGGAAAATGTCTTTCTTTTTAGGATTGCAGGTTACTCAAAATCCCAGAGGCTCATATCAACCAATCCACATATGCTCAGGAAAACTACAAAAGTTGGTTCTTGACTCATATGGCACACCCAATGACACTACCAATGTCGGACGCCCAACCTTGCGAGAAGATAAGGGAGGGAAAATCTAAAAATTGATCCTACAACGATTTGTGGTACGGTGGCTCCCATATGATCTATAAGCATCTAGACCTACATAGTATTATGCAGTTTGTATGTGTGCACGATACCAGGCTAAGCCTGACTGAAATACACCTACAGGCTATAACGCGGATCTTTTGATAACATAAAGGAACCATTCATAGGGTCTGTGGTATCCGAAGGACCCCGACTTTGAACTAATAAGCTTTTTGCAGAATGCTGACTAAGCAAGGATGACAGACACACGGAGAAGTACATCTTTTTCAGCTCAATTTCATGGACATATCGGCTTGTTAACTGGTCATCAGCCCAAAAAAGCAGAAAAGTACTAGCCATCTCCACAACGGAAAGCTGAATACTCGCCCTCTTCAAGATGCTGTGCCTCAAATCCTCTGGATGCGTTCTCAAACTCCGGGCCTATGGATTTGCGTTCAACACAATTCCGATGTATTGCGACAACAAAGTGCTATTGCTCTATTGCTGTAATAGTGTTCAACCCACGCGCACCAAGCTCATTGATATCCGTCACCACTTCATCAAAGAGCAGGGTGAAAGGAGAAGTTGTTGATTTATATTTCGGGAGAAACAAAATACCAACTCTGACATATTTAACAAAGGCATTACCCGAAGAGCGCTTCGCAACACTACTCCCCTGCTTGGAGTTAAACAAATGTCACCTAGAGGACCTCTGCATGAACTACAGGATAATTCGTCTCCGATAACAAGAGTGTTTCACAAGTGTATCCTGTATATTGTAAAAAAAATAAAAAATAAAAAAAATAAAAAAAATAAAAAATTTATGGCTTGCAGTTACTTCAGACTGTAACCCGGTCTTAACCCAGAGACTTAATGTACGTTTCAGTGCATTATTTCTTCCACAGACAAGAAGTTGTCTAAGCCCCGAACTATTTTTTCTCATAAACAATTTGTTTTTATCAAACATGTTCGGGATGACCAAATTCAACTGTGAACTTATAGCTCTTAGATAGAACACGTCATGTTTGAGGGAGAATCATACTACTATCAGTTTTGCAGGTCAAAAGGACCTATTCTGTGTTTGCTGATTCTAATTGCTGAAAGATAGTCACGACCAAAACCGGCTACAAGTTCAAGAGACAGATTGCAGTATCATTCCTGTCTGGGTATTCTAAAGGTCTTGTTCAATAATCACTTGATAATTTTGCTATATCAACTCACCTCAAACGTGAGGGGGAGATTGACACATTTTAGCCCATTCTATATCAAAACCATTCACATAGTTTCATACTTTTGATCGGGGAGAGAATGTGACTTAAACATGTAAAAACGAAAATTAATGATCTTGATTGATTTCAAAAATGCTAACAGTCCTATCCATTCAGTGTGCTAAACACATCTTCGATTATCGTACGCACATATGTAGGGGTAGCATAAGTGTTAAAATGATCAAAAAATGTCAAGGTATCAAAAGTTGTGTTATACACACGTATCTTTATAACTGACAAAGAATCATTTGTTACATGTCGTGAAAGTGAACTATGGAATGCTGAGGAGAAAGAGATGTTGACCACCGCAGGAATTCGTAGAATGCTCATATCCTGCGGTCCTTTGCTGAACCTGCGCCCACTAGTGAAGTGGATTCCTTTACAAGAACTACGTACAAGTTTGGATATCACCAAGGTACTTCCATATCTTAACGGGATATAATTTCAAAACATCATCAGAGATACTGATTAAACTTTCGTTGATGCCCACAAACAAATTTTATAAAACACGATCGAATGTTTTTTTCAAAATCTTTTTGCCACAGGCCTTCTACGGTACTTTAATGTAATGAAGAAGTAAAATGCTGATAAAAAGGAATTATACGTATAGTCCATCAGATAGTAACTGTACAGACTCACTCTTTACCATTCTATTAGTAGAAATATTATGTTGTGTTAGCTTCGGACATCTGTCTATAGAACGACGAACATTAGGGCATCTGATACTTAGTTTATTAAGGAACTAGCTTGTCTCACGAACCTGAAAACCTGTCAAGAAGGTTCTTTGAATGAACTATCGATCACAGGTGCAGTATTATACTGTAATCATTGATCCTCACGGAATCAGAGGTTAATGTAACCGACCAGATTGAGTATCGTCTATACTCGGTCCCTTCAAAATACAAAACCTTTGTGTGTTCACAAAATGCTTTTTCTAGAACACATTAAGTGGATTTGACATAACAAAATGTTTTTGTTGGTGACTAAATTGTTCTATCATGGCGAATGACGACTCAAAGTAACCGATGCAAGACATGTGCTCATATCCATACCACAGTATCTGAAGTAATCAAGAAAGCTTACATTCAAAAGCTTCCGCACAATCTCTGAAAATCAATGTCTTCTTCAAATGCTAAACGTTATGGAGATTAGAAGAAGATACATCATCAAAGCTTTCCAGATTCCAACAGATATGAGCATGTGAGACTAAAGATCAGCGTATGGCAAAGTCAAAGTGAAAGAAGATCACAAAGTAATTCAAAGAAGTAAAGCTTAAACAAGTCAAAGATCAAGATCAAGTCATCACATCAAGTTCTAAAGATCATGATCAAGGTATTAAAGATTGAATTACCAAAGCACAACAAGTGAAGTACCCCATCAACAACGAGCTAAAGAGACAAGCACGAGTGAGCTAACTTCTCATGACCTCATCTAGGGGGAGATTGTTAGGATCACATAAATGGACCCAAACAAAGAAGCTTCGGTCACTCGAAGTTACAAGACAAAAGTCTAGCTCGAAAGACTATGTTATTTAATGTTTATTATGTATAAGGGCCAAGATGTAAAAAGCCCAAAAGAAAGCCCTCAAAGGCAAATCCTAGTTAGTATAAATACACCTAGTTTAGTCAAAATTAGGTTAGCTACTTCATTATCATTTTTCATCTTAGGGGTTTGTAGCAACTCTTGTTTTTCATTCAATCAAAAGTCTTTAATGTTTAATCTTTCTTTTTGCCATTGATCTTGTGATTTCATACATGGAATGATCTAGGGATCCTACACATACACTAGTAGTAATTTTTTTTCTTTAATATTTTTTTAGGTAGCTTATTCAAAATGTGTACATCCAGGACTTAGTTGACTTTGATGTTACCAGGTGAACTTCCAGGGGAAGTAGTGAATACTACTTCACTTAGTATGGTTTGTGAAGTATTCTGCAAACGTGAGAAGAATTGTTGATGATTTCTCGGATGTACCCCCGAATAAATATTCACCAAGACACAATGACAGGTAGGAGGAGTATTTGGTGTGGTTTTTCTTATACAAAATTCCGCTATGCACGTCAATGACATATAGAAGATGATTGCAGCTACATCAATGTTTTAGAATCTGCTCAAGATAGGGATATTGGTTTGGGGGAAGCTGATTTAGAAACTTTGCCAAAAAGGAGTCTATGAAGAAAGCTTTTCAATACATGTTGCATGAATTGGGGGAAAGTTAATCCAACTCATGCATACTATAATGCTTCCAGAACAAGTAAAGATAATGAAGATCCAAGCTGGAATATAAGTTTCAAGACCAGAAGAACTTAGAAGAGATCTTCAGCTTTGGAAGCGCTTTGGAAGACTTTATTTGTGTTGTATTTGTACTTAATAGGAACATTGTACAAAATTACACTAGTTATCATTAGGCAAGACCCGCAGGGACTAGAATTGTTAAGTTAGTATAGTGTCCTTTATCTTGACCTATATATACCCCCTCCATACTTCCATGGAGGGGTGATAATTCATTTTGTATCTCATTAGGTGTGTGTTGTTTCTCTCTCTAAAATCACACACATCTTTCCTTTCTCTCTAAATAATAAAATGGCTACTTATTTGTTTAATCCTCCCTGACCTCCAGATCGAGTTTAGCTAGTGTTTCTGTTGGTCCTGGTGAAAGGATCTTGAACTCCTAAGCTTGATGTAAGGTTTAGTATCCTTGAATAAATCCAAAGGCACTAAGACTGAAACTTTAAGTGTATGATATAAACTATGCAAAATCTAGTTTATGCCACTAAGAATAATAATAGTAATGTGTGTATGGCAAACAAAAATACAACCAAAACAATAAGCTTCAATATATTAATACAAACACTCTTTGATAGTGTTAGGGTTTACAACCTTGAAGATATGAATACTATGAAAGACTGATATGATGTGTTATGATAACCATAACCTAGGATCTCCTTTTATACACCAAGGAGTCCTTTACAAGATAACTACAAATCTTCTAAACTTTTACAAGATATCAACATATCTTCTAACTATATAAGATATACATAGAATAAGTCCATACATATCACAAAACGCGTTTAACTCTTCATCAGTCCAAATCTTCATGCATCAGTGTTAACTTCTCTTCAGCAATATTAAGTTAGTACTGGCAGTACTAACTTTTACTCTAGCAGTACTAACCAGTTAGTACTAGTAGTTATAATCTGAGCAGTACAAACTATTTAAGCTTGGCAGTACTAAGTTGAACCAGCAGTATATACTTTGTAGAAGCCCTTAATTCCCAACAATCCTCCCCTAAACTTATGATTTTACCTCCAAATCATCAAGTTTCTTTAATTAAACCTTTTTGAGAGGATTCTTCCAAACACTCTTCTACTTTTCAATCTGTGATCTTATAAATCTAAGAAGCTTAAATGCCATTTCACTTTCATTATCAACCTCTAGCTTTCCACTTAGCATTCTTGAAAGCATCTCTTGAGTAAGAGGATATGTCTTCTCTACCAGCATGTGAATAGCAATACCAGTATCCATTAGCAATACATGAATTCCACATGAATTAAATAATCTCCAGTTGATTAATGTGTAATCTTGTTGAGCTTTCCAGACTTCATCATCTTTACTTGGTTTAAACACACTAATAGAGATCTCCCCAAAGTAATCTGTCATATCCTTCTGGGCTTGCAGTCTCAAACCTTTCTTTAACCAGCCTATATAAATCTAACACATCCTGCCTATCAAAATCATCAAGCATCTCTGTAAATATCTTGTAAGATTTAGTACTTCCATTAGCTCTGATGATCTCATAATTCATCTTGTCTTCTGATAGAACATGTGTCTTCCAATCAACTGTTGGATACTTTGTAGCTAATGATTCAACACTTACAGCTACATCATCTCCTGAAATTATATCCAAATGAGCTCTAAGCTCTTCTTTCTCAGCATCATCCTCCATCTTTTGTCTTTTAGCACTTTCTTCACTTTCCTTTTCACCTGCTTTTTTCCTAGCAAGTGTTTTCTTTCTACTGCCTCCAGCCATTTTCTCACTATCTTTATCCTTATCATCTGATTTCATAGGCACAAAAGAGTTTACCTGTTTGTATGTTTTGTCAAAGAGCTTCTGAATTTCTTTATAACTCTTTCCTTTTAGCTGATTATGTTTGTATCCACCCATATTCCTCAGGTATGTACACATTCTATTCCTCATCTGAGATTTGGTAGGTGGTTTACTCCTTTGTTCTGCTACTCTCTGTGCTGCAAAGAACCTTTTCCTTTCTGTTATCATCTCCACTAACAGTCTTGATTTTTCTTCAATGGAGTATAGTTCTTGTTCCTCAGCTTGGACTCTTGTAACTAATTGCTCATCAACTTCAATCATGGCTTGAATGTTATTTATTTCTTCATAGATAGCTGCTCTGCTAGCTTCTTCTTGTGCAACTCTTTCTTTTTGCAGTCTTTCAAATTTAGCTTGTTCTTTAGAATAGAGTCTGAGAGCCAATTCTTCATCACTCTAAATCTGGTCCTTCTTCTTTAATGGCTTCTCTGGTTTAGTTATTATGGCTTTTCCCTTGTCTTTTGCTGAAATCTTTGAAACTGGTGGTGAAATAACCTCTCTTCTTGCAACTTCTTTAGGATCTTGAAAAGATATACCTCTTGCATTTGGCTTTGGTGACTTTTTCTTTCCACTCTTCAAGAGATCCACAAGTGCTTCAGCAAGTGTTTCATCCATATCTGGTTCAGCAGTACTAACTTCTTTAGGAATTGCTCTAGCAGTACTAACTCCTTCACCAGCAGTTGTAACTAAAACACTTGGTCCTGTAAATCCTTCTAGGTAGTCATATACACTAGTCTCATAGATAAGATCTTCATCACTCCTACCCTGAGTCTATACACCCATCTGAACAAGAGTGATTCCCTTATCTTCATCAATCTGAGCAATCTTCCTCCCTTATTTGGAAGGATCCTCCAAGTCATCTTTATCATCTGAAATAACAAGTCTGACCTTTCTTCTAGCTTTAATTGACTTTACTTTGTGCTCCAACTTCTTCACCTTCATGATGAGCTTAGTGTAACCAGCACCATATGTCTGTTTTGTCTGCTTTAAGTTAGTTTCCAAACTTTCCACTTTCTTAGATAATGAGGTATAAAGAACCGTCAATTCAGTTAGTGTCAAACTGCCCTAATCACTTCCAAGTAAGTGAACCCTTAGGAGAGGTGAATCATGAGGCATTGGAGAAGCCTTTTCATCAACATGGGTTGTTGGTATAGATGGTGATAAATTGGTAGTTGGAACACTAGCAAGTTTTTGATGGAACTCAACTGGGATTGTTGATCCTTCACCCTATAAAGTCTGACCCTAAACAAGCATTGTTTGAAACAATGGAGTGTACACCCTGGTATATCCCTTAAAAGCTCTTTTCATATTGCTAAACAATTTTTGGGTAAGGGTAGGAGCAATATAAATTCTTTTATGGGGTATAAGCAATCTCTTGTGCTTGTTTAAAAAGATTTGTATAAATCTTGGATACATCAAAAACTTTGTCTTACTGTCCAAGTTTTTCACCATGGCCTCAAAAATCAATTTAGAAAAATTAAAGGTTCTATTCGTGGCCAAGCAAATTATAGCAGTTGCTATATTGCTACTAAACTGTTCCCAAGCAGTTTTCTTAGAACTTAAGCAGTGAAGGATGGTATGAATTAAAAATTTCCACTAAGGGGAAAAGTGTCCCTTTTGAAAAGTTACGATGTTAGAGTTAGACACATACCCCATAAGAGCAAGTTGCTCAAAAATTTCTAAAGTAGAAAAGTACTAATACCATCAGAATCTTCTAACTTTAGATGTCTTCTAATAGAGGCATCAGAAACAACCTTGACTTTCCCATCTATTATAGTAGTAATACCCATGTCTCCATCCTCAAGTGTGCTTGCAGTAGCAATTTGCCAAAACTGCTCTATAAGAGAAACATAGATAGTTGGATTTTCAGTGAGGGCATACTTAATATGACTTGCAGTGAGAAAATCAATTATCTGATAAAACCCTTCACTTCTTTCTGACTTCTATAAGTAGGCAATCATGTTGTGCTTGTCGCAAAAGTCTAAATTCGCCATTTAATGTAAAGAAGGTTAATTAAGGTTCAGGATATGATCGTGGATGAGAGTATGTATGTTTGATAGAGGTAATTGAGATAAGAGAGACTATTTAAGGTTTTTAATTGGACCAACTGAATAAAATTTGTACTTATCTTGAATAAATCTTATGAATTTTTAGAAAGATCATAAATTCTCCAATTAGTCAAACCTATAGACGAAGTAGTTGGCGGAAATTTCGCAACGGCTATATTTAGTGATGGAAATTCTGTTATGCCTCAAACAGTACTAACGGTTACCCAGCAGTACTAATTTTAGCCTAACAATACTAATTTTAAGCCCAGTAGTACTAAAACATGGCCACCAGTACTAAGTAATGCCCAGTAGTACTAAATAATGCCCAGCAGTACTAAGTAATGCCCAGCAGTACTAACTTTGAAATACCAATTTTAACCTTAATTTCGTCCAAAAAGCATTTCCATCACCAATTTTGACTCTCACAATCTCTCTTTCTATTTTTATTCTCACTTTTCTCTCAATTCTTTTTCTTACTCAATCACTCTTTCTGTTTTTATTTCACACATCTCTCGTTATTCAACTCACTAATTCTCTCTTTTCTTTTTCTCACCAATTCAGACAGTTTTGTATAACGTGCCATCAATTCCATTAGTTTCATACTGTCCTACCCACTTCTAAGTGTGTTAACTCTTGAGAGAGGTGGATCATTGGCTATTTAGATGCAGCCTTAAACCTAGTTTCAGCATCTGCAACCCTAATATGGTAACTTGGCACCTGGGACCACTACCTGAACCAGTTCCCTAAGGACTTGGCTCATTAAGTGTTGCCATGGATTGGGTCCTATTGATGTAACCACTATCATGTTCTGCTTCTAAGCTAGAAGCAGTAGTGGCAGCCCTTTCCATTCTGTCACCCAACTCCTTATGGACAGCCTCATCACCAACCTTTACAGGGGGGCCACCAGACTGAGGTATCTTAGTGTCCCGACCTCTTTTGATGTTACATGTCCTTCCAACCATTATTGATTGCATATTGACATAATTAGCCTCCCCTCAAACAATACTTCAGAGGTTTAGCATCCAATACCAAGTGCTTAATATGCTTAGCCTGTAAATGTTAGTACAAAACCAAGAATATACAATCCAATGTTCCTGTTTTGATTTTACCTTTTCCAGAAATTCTACCTTTACCATATCCAAAGGAAACAAAACCACCGTTATAATCTTCATACTCAGTAAGATAGCATTTGTTTCTAGTCATATGCCTAGAGCAACCACTATCAATAACTCCTTTTTCCTTGTACTCCTTCTGTTGTGGGTTGCCCTATACATAAAATAAGAGAATTAGACTCTTTTGGGGATCCAAGCCATTATAGACTTGGATCTGCCTCGTGCATCAATGTAAGAATATTTCTTGAAAGTATTTGATACACTACTATTTTTGGCATTCCAAACCCAGCATGTTGAGGCCTTAACATCATTAACCCCTTTTTCCTTATTTTTCACTTACTACTGCTCTATTCCTAGCAGTAGTATCTTTTACCCTGATAGTATTAACCTTTTTATTGAAAATAGTGTTCTTGTTTGCTGAATACTTGTTAACTGGCCTTGTGACTTATGAATATCCCTTTTTGTAAGCATTTGATATTGGTCTAGGATGATTCACATTTGTTTTGAGTTGGCAGTATTAACTGGTCTGACAACAGTATTAACACTTGCACAAGCAGTATTAATTTTTCCAGACCTGGTTAATACTGCTTGTGGAACAAATCTTCTATTAGGGTGAGTATGAGTCATTTTATTAGCAAATTTCTTGTGATTCACCCTACTTAAGTTGTTCTACACTGGTCTTATAACCTTTTTATCACACACATAATAAAGATGCTCAAAACTACCACAAACAAAACAAGCTTTATTAATCATTTTAAAGTCACTTCCTAGTCTTTGAGACATAAGATTGTTGCAGTTTCTTTGGTTCTCTCTAGGATAGTGTTTGTTTTGTTTAGATGTTTCTACCTTCTCTACTGTTTCCCTAGCAGACATAACAAATTTTATCTTTTCAGTGCTAGGTCTAACAGTTTTAACATTAGATATAAACTCTACCTTACTATCATCATCAGAATTCCAATCCTTAATAACTGGAGGTCTAAAGCTGTTCTTCCTAATAGTTTTAGGTTCTACTGCATCACCATTATTTTTTACATCAGCAGACTCATGATTTGACTCAACTTTCTTAACATTACTAGGTGTAACAATAGTAATAACATCCATATTCTCACTTTTAACTATTTCATCCATAAATGTTAGATTAGGTTTGAAGGGAATGAAGTTCCCTGTATAAGGTAGGGGAACTTCATGATATCCCTTATCAGATTTGGACTTATTATACTCCTGATTTTCTAACATCTCAGATGAATTCACAAAGCTTTTCTACTGCAGGAGAAGCTACATTATATCCTAGTCATGTTTTAAACTTGTTACATACTTGACTTTCTAGCAAATTGTTCAAAGATTTAGATGAATTTTGAAACTTCTCTAATGTTAGTTGTTGGGATTCAGAGCTTCTACACTTAGTACTGCTAGTTACAGTTAGTTAGTACTGCTAGTACATTGTTAGTACTGTCAGTATAGTTAATACTGTTAGTATAATAGTTAGCATTGTTAGTTATATAGTTAGTACTGCTTAAGTGATATGCATGAGTTATATTAGGAATAGATATGCATGATCACTTAACGCGTTTTGTTAGCCTATTAGGGTTTTCCTTTGTGTATAAAAGGAACCCTACAGCATAGTTAGAGATATCAATTTTCAAGTTAAGTTTTCATAGTTAGTTATTCTGTAACCTAGGCAGAATACTTGCAATCAATATATATTCAAAGTTTAGTATACATTGTTCTTCTTAGTATTACAAGTTAAATTCCGCATAACTTGTAGTATTCATAATCATTGTTTCTCATATAGTTAGTTTGAATCTATTCAAGTTAACTAAGCCTTAACAAGCTAAGAATATCTACTCATTGGGACTCACAAGTGGTATCAGAGCTTGTGGAGAAACTCTGAATAAGAAGAACTCAATCAGATCTAGAACTCTACCTATAATACAAGATGTCTGGTGAAGAACCTGCACCACAGATGGCACTAATAGAATCTCCTCATGTGGTGTCTTTTGTAAAACTACCTATCCTCAAGAAAGGTAAATACACCCTTTAGAGCATGAGGATGGATTAGTACCTCACAAACACTTACTATGCATTGTGGCAAGTAATCATGAATGGTGATAAACCTGTGCAAACAACAAATGATGAAAACTTGATGTGAAACTGATATCTCTAACTATGTCGTAGGGTTCCTTTTATACACTAAGGAAAACCCTAATGGGCTTACAAAATGCGTTAAGTGATCATGCATATCCATTCCTAATATAACTCATGCATATCACTTAAGCAGTACTAACTATATAACTAACAGTACTAACTATTATACTAACAGTACTAACAATGAACTAGCAGTACTAACTAACTATAATTAGCAGTACTAAGTGTAGAAGCTTTGAATCCCAACATTAGTTTTAACTCATCTCTTTTTTTTTTTCTTTTTCTAATTTCTTTTTATTTTCAACTAAAGCATTATCTCTTAGTTTAACTTTAAGGTTTAAAACATTAATGCTCTCTTCAAACACAGCCTCATTTTTCTTATAATGAGCCAGTCTTGCTTCTACTGATTCTAAACTTGCTTTATAAGATACTAAATTAAATTAAGACTTTTTGTAATCTGAAGACAAACTATCATATTGTTCTTTGAGAGTAGCATAAGCTTTTACACATGATTTAGAACAAGAATCTACCTCAGAATCTAAACTAGAAGTACTTCCTGAAGATGTATATGCCATTAATGCATAGTTTGTAGGATGCTCTTCTTCAGCTTGGTAGCTCCAGCCATACCCTCCAATTCCATCTTGAGCAACCAAGGCATTTTTAGTAGGAGTTTTCACTATCATAGTTCTTTTACTATTCTTTCTTCCTCTGTTTTCTTGATTTCTAGGATCTACATTCTCTTACAAAGTGACCATTTTTATGAAAATTGTAGCACTCCACTTTAGACCTATCAAATCCAACTCTTTGACCATTTACATCTAACTTCTTGCCTGTCCTCTGGATGAATCTCCTAGCTCTAATTGCCAGCATGGCCATTTCCCATTGTAAATCTATTTCTTCTAAGTCATCAGGATCAATTTGTTCTATATCCTCTCATGCAAGTTGAGGAGAATTAGGCTGACTAGCTAGGAAAGTACAGATCACAGCATCACTATGGTTATCTCTAGATGTAGGATTAATCTGAGTATGAGCAACACTAACTCCATAAAAAGTGTTATCTGCTTCATTTGTGCTGCTATTGCTGTTAGTGTTATTAGAGGATACAAAAGCCACATTTTGTGGATTTTGGCTTGTACTTGATAATCCTATAAGTTTAGGTTCATATATCTTCAAGTTGTTGTATAAGTCATCCAAACTGATGGTCTTTATTTCCTCTTTGTTCCTCCAGATCAAAGCATGAGTCTTCTATTCAGATAGAAGACTTCTTAACAGTTTTAAGTTCATGTCCTCTTGTGTAATAACTTTTCCTTGAATCTCCAACTGACTAATAAGTTTTTGCAACCTATCAAAAGTTTAATCCATTGTTTCTGAACTTGATCCTGCAAAGTTCTCATATTGTTGCTTGAGTAGAGTTCTCTAAACTTTCTTGGATTCCTTGTTTCCTCCATACCTCTTCTCTATGGCTTCCATGAGCAATTTTGAATCTTTATATGAATGGAACTTTAGTTGATCCTTATTTAGGTGTGCCATCAACAGAGTTCCTCTAGCTTTCATCTCATTCCTCCTATCTTGCTTTTCTTCTACAGAAGTAGTTTCATATTCTTGCTCAACTTCTCCAACAGTTCTCTTCAACATTTTGTTACCATTCAAAATTACTTCCCAAAAGGAGTAATCAGTCATGAGAAAGTATTGTTCTATCCTCATTAACCAGAGATCATATTCCCTTGGGTTGAGAATAGGGAGTCTTGTAGTCAGAGTTGTAGAAGTAGTTCTTGTATCCATCTTATCACTAAGAATTAGATCTAGTATGTGTTGTTTGTTTCTTCTTATTCAAAGCTTCACAACAAGCTCTAATACCACTTGTTGGTCCTGGTGAAAGGATCTTGAACTCCTAAGCTTGATGTAAGGTTTAGTATCCTTGGATAAATCCAAAGGCACTAAGACTGAAACTTTGAGTGTATGATATAAACTAAGCGAAATCTAGTTTATACCACTAAGAAGAATAATAGTAATGTGTGTATGACAAATAGAATTACAACCAAAACAATAAGCTTCAATATATTAATACGAACACTCTTTGATAGTGTTAGGGCTTACAACCTTGAAGCTATGAATACTATGAAAGACTGATATGATGTGTTATGATAACCATAACCTATGATCTCCTTTTATACACCAAGGAGTCCTTTACAAGATAACTACAAATCTTCTAAACTTTTGCAAGATATCAACATATCTTCTAACTATATAAGATATACACAGAATAAGTCCATACATATCACAAAATACGTTTAACTCTTCATCAGTCCTAATCTTCATGCAGTAGTGTTAACTTCTCTTTAGCAGTATTAAGTTAGTACTGGCAGTACTAACTTTTACTCTAGCAGTACTAACCAGTTAGTACTGGTAGTTATAATCTCAGCAGTACAAACTATTTAAGCTTGGTAGTACTAAGTTGAACCAGCAGTATAAACTTTGTAGAAGCCCTTAATTCCTAACAGTTTCTTATGATTAACAATTGGCATCAGAGCTAACCAGGGGTGTATTGTATTCGTGTGTGTTGTGTACGTGTTTATAGCTTATTTTAAGCTTATTTACTTCTTATTTCATGGGCTTATTATGGTACAAAACCCACTGTTAGAGTTGTCTTGTGGTTTTGTGGTTAACAACTCATTTGAGCTTATTACTGCTTTTACCAGCTTATTTTGTCGCTTATTTGAGGTTTTTAGCTTGCGTTTCTTTTTCAAACAGCTTATTAAGAGCTTTTACTTATTACATAACAACAAAAGCTTCAAGCCTTCTTTTCAAACACGTTTCTAGCATATTTTAAGTCTTTTGAGTCTAAGCTTATTTGTAATAGTTTTTCAAGGATTATCATGGTAAAACAACTTATATTTTTTTAGTATCTTATTTAAGCTATTGGCTTAGTTCTTCTTGTGGTCTACGTTTTTGAAGATAAGAACAAGGGTGTGCTTGTTGGTTTCTGTTACAAGACAACAAGAACAAGGATGATTAGGTGTTGGTGTTTCTACAAGAAGACAACAGAACAGACGATTCTACAACCTTGTCAACATGAAGAATTGGATTCACAGTTCTTAGTTGTGACCGGATTCACATTTCTTTGTCAACCAAACTCGCAGTTTAAACTTCAACCTCATACGCAGCAAGTATTCATTAACCGAACTCTCAGTTTCTTAGTTGTAATCGGATTCGTATCTCTTTGTCAACCGGACTCGCAGTTTTGTTCATTAACCGGACTCGCAGTTTCCCCAAACAACCATCTTGACTGGGTCAACTCATAGTGAGTCAGAACTGAGTCAAATGAAAAGGAGATAAAGAAAGATGACTGTAACACCCTCAAATTAGGTCGCAACAAAATAAGGGTCCGGGGCGTGTTACTTATCAGATTACTAGCACAAGATATATATTGAACGACAATTAAAAGTCGTTTTAAAACTGATACATTAGATTTAACAAAATGAATAGAAAAATAACAAAAATCATATTACGATCTCAGATTTAATTCATTTTGTGCTATACAATTGATTACAAGATCATTAATGACCCATAAACACAAATGAATACATCATCATCGATCTGTTTTTGTAGCATACAACATATTTGATCTACGAATTTAAAGAATGAACATAAACAATTATGTCTTGTTCATTTCTTTGTTTGGTTCACTATCACACAAACACGAAACATATACCTACCCGAGACCTTATCCATAAGATCTTGAAGACACATGATGCTTCAAGTTCACGACAATGACAACAAACAAACGTCTGATGGTGTGCTTGCTTTGTGCTTTACTGGTATGGTTCAATGAAAAGGTTTGGTGGTTGTTGGTAATTGAAAGGGTTAATAAGAAGTATAAGTGCGGTAACTGATTTGGTGAGAAGAATGAAATGAGGGCGTCTGATTATCTGATTAGGGTTAAGAGTGAGCAATATTAGGGATTCTTAACTTATATATCCCTAACTCTTGTATTGGACCTGGGTTATCATTTTTAAAGTGGGCCGAATTCTATCTTTATGATTCGGGTACTATGATTCATATCAGACTGGTTATACATTTGTGTGTTGGGCCAGGATTAACAAAAACAAAGTGGGTCGAATAAAAGATTTGTGGTATACCGAGTTATAACTATCCACATAGACCGAGTATACAATTGTTGGGCTGGCACCATGCATAACCAAAACTTGGGTTGTTATATTAAATATGGTAGTATTAATGATCAAGTTGGATATAATGCCATCATGAAAAGTTAACTAGACAATGTTGATTCAACATTTGTCCTAGCTTAATAATATTCTCGAACAACAACACAACAAACACGATACATAACACTAAAAATGATCTGATATAAGATTCACTAAAACGACAAACGGCTAAAGATTCAGATTATGAAGATAAGTGATCACGAAGTTAATTTGGTATCCCTTATTTGAGATTGAAGTGGGTTTCATGAAGGCATCTACTTATTTCATCATCGAGACTTCCTTCTACTTTCTACCCCTTTTCCTCAAACCTAATCTATCGATTGATGACTTGCTTAAACGTATACAACTTATGATTAAGACTTGTATTATCTAGTTATTTCTATGTAAGGAGTTACATTGTAGCAGTGCTCGCGGGTTATAGCTATCAAACTTAAAGGAGTTACGTTGTAGTGCTTAGTGTCACACGCAGATGAAGATGTGGATAATTTCAAGAGGTGGTGTACTTCTTTTACTTTTCTGGTTAAGTATAGGGTACTTAAAGATTTAATCTTGCACCGTTCTTCAATCAACAACGGTGCAAGCTTAAGTAACAAATTTGGGGGATCTACTTTATTTTTAAGTTTGATATATCGGGTTTACTTCACCAAGTGATCACAACAATAGCCGACAAAATACGAGGTTGGTAAGTTAGCCAGAGAGTTTAAAGGTTGAGATGTAATCAACAATTCTCACGGGATATCATTGTGCTATTCTAAGACAATGGTACTTCACAGTCTAAGCAATATTCTCAAAGTTCTTCAACGACATTCATATACAACACCTTGATTATACCAAGTTTTCTTAATTCTTGCTTCATCTCCTACTACGGTTTCTGAAGTCAAGAGGGTAATGGTTCATTTGGATTTCAAGATTTATGCTTTAGACAAGAACTTCTCGAGTATATAGACGTACATGACAATGATGCTTCTGAGAGTTCGCAACCATCATAGGGGAAAATGTGTACATCCAGGACTTAGTTGACTTTGATGTTACCATGTTAACTTCCAGGGGGAAGTAGTGAATACTACTTCACTTAGTATGGTTTGTGAAGTATTCTACAAACATGAGAAGAATTGTTGTAGATTTCTCATATGTGCCCCTGAATGAATA
This sequence comes from Tanacetum coccineum, assembly GCA_026074375.1. Lineage (NCBI taxonomy): Eukaryota > Viridiplantae > Streptophyta > Magnoliopsida > Asterales > Asteraceae > Tanacetum > Tanacetum coccineum. The sequence continues at coordinate 254,459 of BQNB010000011.1, read as the reverse complement.
TTCACCAAGTCCCAATTACAAGTAGCAGGAGTATTTGGTGTGGTTTTTCTCCTACAAAATTCCACTATGCATGTCAATGACATATAGAAGATGGTTGAAGCTACATCAATGTTTCAGAATCTGCTCAAGATAGGGATATTATTTTTGGGGGAAGCTGATTCAAAAACTTCGCCAAAAAGGAGTCTATGAAGAAAGCTTTTCAAGACATGTTGCATGAATTAGGGGGAAGTTAATCCAACTCATGCATACTACAATGGTTCCAGAATAAGTAAAGACAATGAAGATCCAAGTTGGAGTACAAGTTTTAAGACTAGGAGAACTCAGAAGACATCTTTAGCTTTGGAAGCGCTTTAGAAGACTTTATTTGTGTTGTATTTGTACTTGATAGAAACATTGTAAGTAATTATGTATGTCCACATATTGAGGGAAGATTGTTAACCTTAAAATACGTTAAATTATATGGAATTACACTAGTTATCATTAGGCAAGACCCCTAGGGACTAGAATTGTTAAGTTAGTATAGTGTCCCTTGTCTTGACCTATACATACCCCCTCTATACTTCCATGGAGGGGTGGGGATTCATTTTGTATCTCATTAGGTGTGTGTTGTTTCTCTCTCTAAAAGCACACACATCTTTCCTTTCTCTCTAAATAATAAAATGGCTACTTATTTGTTTAATCCACCACAACCTCTGGATCCAGTTTAGCTAGTGTTTCTTATGATTAACAAGTCCACTGTCTGAGTCCTTACTAATTGAATAAGAATGTACTCGTTGATACCAAGGTCACCTTATGGCTCAACTAAGCTCACAAAACTAAAGGCAAGGATAGGTCAATATTTGTGATCATATGATTCTAGATATATAAATTGCAATATAAAGAGCTATCCCGGACTCTTAGCCTACGCCCAGACAACATTGAAGTTGTAGCGCATTGAATATGTAGGACTAGACCCAGTTAGATGATAGGTCGCATTAAATATAAGAACTATTTGATATCTAGTTAAGCTACATGTGATATCCTTAGATACGGATTAAACGCATATTAAAGCACATAAAAGAGTATCATGTGATAAATATAATCAACAGTCAACGATAAATTAAGTAATCAAGATAAAAAAAACCAAACATTAAATCTTCATAAACATGGCTAATACCTAAAAGTATCAGTCGATAGTGATTGTAAAAATACACACGGTTTCATATATGAACGATTAAAGAAAAGAAACCTTAACCGAATGTGTATTAGGTTGTGCGAAGATTACAAGTGTTTTCCTATGATATTGAGGCTCTTTTCTGACCTTCTATGCTTCTTTATTCGTCTCTTGGTCGACTTGGTGGTTTAGGGTTTCACTTGCATACATGAAACTGAGTTTAGGGTCTTCTATTTATAGAGTCTGGAAATTGATCGATACGCCGTATCGAGCGATGTAGGATACGGCGTATTAGGAATTTCTTAGAGTAAGGACCACATTTGATATCTTCAAGAATATTTTATTACTATATTGTGAATACGACATATTGGTCTTCCTGGATACGGCGTATTAATCTTTATTTCTTCATGGTCTTTGGTGAGTGTAGGCACAGATACGTCATATCTTCCTTGATAGATTTGACGTATTAGATGTCAGAACAATAATCTTCAAAATATCTTCGTTTAAGCTCCAGAGTGCATGCCTTTTAGTTAATCTTCACCAAGTACTCCATAATTACTGCAATTCTCAAATATGAACGATTAAGTGACAATTCTTTGTAATAATTATACAAAATAGGTTAATTACATGGGATAAATGATGCTATAAAATAGACGTTATTTGATGTCATCAAATATCCTCCCACTTGAATCCTACTTGTCCTCAAGTAGCCTTTAGAAGTTTATAAAAATGTATCCCTAAGGATTTTTCCGTTTAAGCATTTATTTGATCAAACGGCTAAAGATTCGGATTACGATGACAAGTGATCACGAAGTTGATTTGGTATCCCTTATTTGAGATTGAAGTGGGTTTCACGAAAGCGTCTACTTATTTCATCATCGAGACTTCCTTCTACTTTCTACCCCTTTTCTTCAAACCCAATCTATCGATTGATGACTTGCTTGAACGTATACAGCTTATGATTAAGACTTGGATTATCTAGTTATTTCCTGATGTAAGGAGTTACATTGTAGTGCTCACGGGTTATAGCTATCACTTAAAGGAGTTACATTGTAGTACTCAGTGTCACACGCAGATGTCGATGTGGATAATTTCAAGAGGTGGTGTACTTCTTATACTTTTAGGACTTGGGTATAGAGTACTTATAGATTTAATCTTGCACCGTTCTTCAATCAACAACAGTGCAAGCTTAAGTAACAAATTTAGGGGATCTACTTTATTTTTAAGTTTGGTATATCGGGTTTACTTCACCAAGTGATCACAACAATAGCCGACAGAATACGAGGTTGGTAAGTTAGCCAGAGAGTTTAAAGGTTGAGATGTAATCAGCAATTCTCACGGGATATCATTGTGCTATTCTAAGACAATGGTACTTCACAGTTTAAGCAATATTCTTAAAGTTCTTCAATGACCTTCATATACAAGACCTTGATTATACCAAGTTTTCTTGATTCTTACTTCATCTCCTACTACGGTTTCTGAAGTCAAGAGGGTAATGGTTCGTTTGGATTTCAATATTTATGCTTTAGATAAGAACTTCTCGAGTATATGGACGTACATGACAATGATGCTTCTGAGAGTTCGAAACCATCATGGGGGAAAATGTGTACATCCAGGACTTAGTTGATTTTGATGTTACCATGCTAACTTCCAGGGGGAAGTAGTGAATACTACTTCACATAGTATGGTTTGTGAAGTATTCTGCAAATGTGAGAAGATTTGTTGCTGATTTCTCGTATGTACCCCTGAACGAATATTCACCAAGACCCAATGACAAGTAGCAGGAGTATTTGGTGTGGTTTTTCTTCTACAAAATTCTACTATGCACGTCAATGACATATAGAAGATGGTTGAAGCTACATCAATGTTTCAGAATCTGCTCAAGATAGGGATATTATTTTGGGGGAAGCTGATTCAGAAACTTCGCTAAAAAGGAGTCTATGAAGAAAGCTTTTCAAGACATGTTGCATGAATTAGGGGGAAGTTAATCCAACTCATGCATACTACAATGGTTCCAGAACAAGTAAAGACAATGAAGATCTAAGCTGGAGTACAAGTTTCAAGACCAGGAGAACTCAGAAGACATCTTCAGCTTTGGAAGCGCTTTGGAAGACTTTATTTGTGTTGTATTTGTACTTGATAGAAACATTGTAAGTAATTCTATATGTCTACATATTGAGGGAAGATTGTTAACCTTAAAGTATGTTGAATTATATGGAATTACACTAGTTATCATTAGGCAAGACCCGTAGGGACTAGAATTGTTAAGTTAGTATAGTGTCCCTTATCTTGACCTATATATACCCCCTCTATACTTCCATGGAGGGGTGGGGATTCATTTTGTATCTCATTAGGTGTGTGTTGTTTCTCTCTCTAAAAGCACACACATCTTTCCTTTCTCTCTAAATAATAAAATGGCTACTTATTTGTTTAATCCTCCCCAACCTCCGAATCCAGTTTAGCTAGTGTTTCTTATGATTAACAAGTCCACTGTCTGAGTCCTTACCAATTGAATAAAAATATACTCGTTGATACCAGGGTCACCTTATGGCTCAACTAAGCTCACAAAACTAAAGGCAAGGATAGGTCAATATTTGTGATCATATGATTCTAGATATATAAATTGCAATATGAAGAGCTATCCCGGACTCTTAGCCTACGCCCAGAAAACACTGAAGTTGTAGCGCATTAAATATGTAGGACTGGACCCAGTTAGATGATAGGTCGCATTAAATATAAGAACTATCTGATATCTAGTTAAGCTACAGGTGATATCCTTAGATACGGATTAAAATCATATTAAAGCACATAAAAGAGTAGCATGTGATAAATATAATCAACAGTCAACGATAAATTAAGTAATCAAGATAAAAAAAACCAAACATTAAATCTTCATAAACATGGCTAATACCTAAAAGTATCAGTCGATAGTGATTGTAAAAATACACACGGTTTCATATATGAACGATTAAAGAAAAGAAACCTTAACCGAATGTGTATTAGGTTGTGCGAAGATTAAAAGTGTTTTCCTATGATCTTGAGGCTCATTTTTGACCTTCTATGCTCCTTTGTTTATCTCTTGGTCGACTTGGTGGTTTAGGGTTTCACTTGCATACATGAAACTGAGTTTAGGGTCTTCTATTTATAGAGTCTGGAAATTGATCGATACGCCGTATCAAGCGATGTAGGATATGGCGTATTAGGAATTTCTTAGAGTAAGGACCACGTTTGATATCTTCTAGAATATTTTATTACTATATTATGAATACGGCATATTGGTCTTCCTGAATATGGCGTATTAATCTTTATTTCTTCGTGGTCTTTGGTGAGTGTAGGCACAGATACGCCGTATCTTCCTTGATAGATTTAACGTATTAGATTTCAGAACAATAATCTTCAAAATATCTTCGTTTAAGCTCCAGAGTGCGTGCCTTTTAGTCAATCTTCACCAAGTACTCCATAATTACTGTAATTCTCAAATTTGAACGATTAAGTGATAATTCTTTGCAATAATTATACAAAATGGGTTAATTACATGGGATAAATGATGCTATAAAATAGACGTTATTTGATGTCATCAAATATCCTCCCACTTGAATCCTACTTGTCCTCAAGTAGCCTTTAGAAGTTTATAAAAATGTATCCCTAAGGATTTTTCCGTTTAAGCATTTATTTGATCTATTACAAGTAGACAACCAAACACCTCACGAAATAGGAAGATGAAAACTCTCAAATCACTTAACTAATCTATGTGGTAACATGTAACTAATTCGCTTAATTGCTTGGTCATGACGAGTATTCTATCATAGGCTTGGCAAGGATACACATCTCCACTACTAGAGCTAAAGAGTAACAAGTTTAAAAAGGTAAAATAGGTTTTTATTTTAAAGCTTAGGGTTGATCATTCTACAATCTTTCACCAAAATTATCAAACCAACAAGGCAGCTGAAACACACATACATGGTCGTAACCACAAAATAGACATGTGTGTTCGATCACATCCTCATTCATGTTTAACCAAGGGTTAGGACGAAGAATGATATATGGTAGGGATCTTCTAACTTTCACCAATAGTAATAAACCAACAAGGTAGGTGAGACATGCATACATGGCCGTAATGACGGAATAGACATGCATGCTCATACATATCCTCATTCGCGTAAAACCTATGGTTAATGATTAGAAAAAGGAATTAAATTGTTGTTAAACAAAATTATGAAACAAATAGACTAAGTCTAAGATATAAGTTGCTAGACACTTTTTCCCGACCGTTACTATGACAAAGGCACAACTATTTGCAAACGTCTTGATCATTGATCGGAAACAACAACCAAAGTTGACGTTCCCATAACGGTCAACTTCTCAATCATCCCATACTTTACAAACTTTTACAAGACAAGTGGCGATATCTACCACTTTATACAATACTCTACATTGTTGATTTTTAAGATGTATCAATGAATAATCGATCCATCATATAATTCCTTAGGTCTAAGCTCTTGCGCTTATCTCCAAACTTTCCTTCTCTCTTTTTTTTGCAATTTTTCTAATTTTTTTTGATTTTTTTTGCTAACACTATACTACGAAACTCGGTGTAATTTCACCATTTTCACGATCATAATAACTCCGGATAATTCCTTCGGTGATTCTTCGTTCTTCGGACGTACCAATAATTACGTTGGTAGTAAAAATACGTGAGTTTTGACTACTTTATACATTCCCATTTGCAATATGCAAATTTCTTCCCAACTGTACCAAAGATAGATAATTGACACAAGACTCAGGAAATACATACTTTACACTTTAAGCAACTAGCAACTGATAAATGAATATAATCTAACATGGTAGGTTAAGGAGTAAAGGTGTAACGATCAAATAGTTGCTGTAATTCCTAAAGGATTGGCTCTACGGGTTGTTCTAGGGGTATCTGATTCTTAAGATGATATTAAACAAAGGGTTTATACAGGGGTTAACTAACCAGTGTAGTTAGTTAATAAAACAACATATAAAGGCTTTTAGGTGTAATCCTAGAATTTTACCAATTTAAACAAGTTACTCCATCTAAATCCATAGTACTCATTATTGTGGTCTCGAATAGATTTACCAAGCCAAGTTCTAAAGTCTACAACATCACCGGCACACTCATATTTTATGGAATTTGGGTAAACATTTGAAAACGGATAAGGTTAAATCTTCGCAATATCTAACAAGGGTTATTGTGTGCAGGTTATGTATCAAGTAATTTCACAAAAGTATGCTTAAAAAAATTAAATTTGAGCATAATTTAAGCATTTATGTGAAAATTAGGACAAGTATACATTCTAATCCCATCCCCCTACTTGGATTATACAACATCCTTGTTGTATAGATAGAACATTAAAAACATGAATTAAGAAGAATTAGAATGAGAAACTCTCTTGATATTTGCTCGGTAATGATTCTCCGTGTGAGTTTATGAGCAAGAATGTATGTGTGAAAGCGGGTCCGAATCCTAGCACGAACACCACACACATAATTCCAGAAAATAAGCAGTTCACCAAATCTTTTAGTTCAGAAGGTTCCTGTATTAAGCATAAGAAAACAAGTACAATTTTTTTCTTCGTGTATTCGCTGGTTAGACTTGAAATAAAATCCTAAAAAACTGTACAGGAATTCGATACGCCGTATCCATACCTAAGGATACGCCATATTGATACCTGTGTCGAATACGTTGTTTTTGTTTAACGAATACGCCGTATCGATTGTGCTGGAAAATAAAGACTGGATAACGTCCAGAAGGTCAATACGCCATATCCATGGGGTTTGGATATGCCGTATAGACAGTCTAGGAAGACAGACTCGATAAAAAAATTGAAAAGACATTTTGGATTGTCTCCTAGCAAGCACTTTTGTTTACAGAAAAGTCTTTAAGTTAGACTTACCCCAATTTAATCCCATCCTTATAAAACAATTTAGGGTCGAACGGGATGCCAAATGGCACATACAAATTCTTGTTTAGGAAAATGAATGACATCCCTTTGTTAAGATGATTCCAAGTCATGATATTAAAATTTAATTTCTTGATAAAAGTTTCAGCTTTGAAAAATTTATCAGATTTATCATGACTTGTTTCCAAAAGCTTATTTGACCCTTGTGCATAGACACCTACATCGGTATTTATTACATTACCCCTCAAAAACTGTTTAATATCGATTTTATCATCATCATTGTCCTTTTCCAATTTTAAACCATCGGGATAAATTACGTTAAAAGGAAATAGATTATTAAAGAATAAAACGTTTTGTTCCTCTTCATCACATTCGGACAATGTTTATCTTTCAAATTAAATTCATTGATATGTTGAGGACTCATAGTAGGTTCAGTTAAGAAATCCAGTTTAGATGTAAGAGCATCATTGTAAGCAATGGCTGGAAATTCTTTTTCAAAATCTTTAAGAAAGTCAAAATCATTGAAATAATTGATCGTAGGCTCGGGTGATGGAAACGGAGGCATATTAACTTTATCATTATCATTTTCCAAATCCGTTTTCAAATCGTCGACAGAAATTATTTTATAGGAAAATGAATTTTTGTCATAAATCACCGTGTAATCTTCATCGTCGGATTTGTCAAACGATATTCTAAAGTCAATTTTATCATTAAGAGGACTTACCGTAGGGCGTTACGTCAGATGTAAACGTGTCATTACAGACTATAGCTGGGAATTCAGTTTCAACAGATCTGAGGTCGTAAACGTCTTCATCATACCAGATCTTACCATACATAGCACTTTCCCGGTTATACACCTTACCACGCCTACGAGCTTTTTCTTCCTCAAGCCTGATATACTCCTCTATAGTAATGTTGGGGTCGTCCATTTTAACCTGTAATAAATTTGCTAGGAAAGAAAACTATCAAATAGCTTAATATGTCGTATTCAATGAACTGAATACGCCGTATTGATGATAGAGTCGAATACGCTGTATTGGTTTTGAAAAAAAATTATACGCCATATCCAATAAAAAGAATATGCCGTATTCAGTACTCGACTCAGAATATTACAGAAGACTGTAATAATGTAGAAAACACACAAACACACAATATGCAAAAATATACAATGCAGAAAATTAAACATACAAACTAACACACAAATATACAAATTAATCTAAGCTAAACTAAACTAAAACACTAATAAAAACAAGAATTAAAAAACTTCACTCTCCCGCAACGGCGCCATAAACTTGATGTGTCGTTGTGAGTAGGTATTTTATGTATCAAGTTTTACTATTTGTTTTTTGTCGACTATACCTAAAAACAACACTTTAACGGGCAGTGTACCCGGTCAGATGGAGTTTCATGGTAAGTAGGGTGTCGATTTCTAAGAGAGAGAGCGTTAATTCCTAATTCTATCAGTATTTTAGTTATCTAAGTTAAACCTAAAACTAATGCAAAAAATGGGGTTTCAGCCTGAGAGACTGCCACGAGTTTGGGTATCTAACCTAAGGTTTTGATGACAAGTAAAGCAATAAACACACACAAGAAGATTAACAAACGATAGAGGAACGATCAAGAACTAATGTAAGGAAAACATATCAACCATGAATAATCCAACAAAAAGCAGGTTTACTTATTAGTGCAATGATTGGCTTATCTCGAAGGGCATATCATTCCTAGACTTAGGCAGTACTTCTTCCTAAGACATAGACACGCTAATTCTGTCACAATTAGACGCATTCACATAAAGCAAGCATTTGTTGATTATAATCTATCTTAGGAGATTAGTAATGGTGATCTTACTAAATCCTAGCTAATCGAGACTTTACCCACTTACTGCTTAACGGTAATTCATACACTAGTAGTCCACTATCCAAGTCCTTACCAATTGAATAAGAATGTACTTGTTGATACCAGCGTCACCTTATGGCTCAACTAATCTTACTAAACTAAAGGCAAGGATATGTCAATATTTGTGATCCTATGATTCTAGATATATATATATATATATATATATATATATATATATATAGCAATATAAAGAGCTATCCCGGACTCTTAGCCTACGCTCAGACAACACCAAAGTTGCAGTGCATTGAATATGTATGACTAGACCCAGTTGAATGATACATCACATTAAATATAAGAACTATCTGATATCTATTTAAGCTATAGGCGGTATCCTTAGATACGGATTGAACGCATATTAAAGCACATAAACGAGTATCATGTTATAAATATATTCAACAATCAACGATAAATTAAGCAATCGAGATAAACAAACCAAACATTAAATCTTTATAAACTTGGCTGATACCTAAAGTATCAGCCGGTAGTCATTGTAAAAATACACATAGTTTCATATATGAACGATTAAAGAAAAGAAACCTTAACCAAACGCGTATTGGGTTGTGCGAAGATTACAAGAGCTTTCCTATGATCTTGAGGCTCTTTTTTGACCTTCTATGCTCTTTTATTCGTCTCTTGGTCGACTTGGTGGTTTAGGGTTTCACTTGCATACATAAAATTGAGTTTAGGGTCTTTTATTTATAGAGTTTAGAAATTGATTGATGGCGTGGTATATGCTTAATTACACATACCTTTTACCTATAAAAACGTGCCTAAAATGACCAAAATATACCAAAATACATTGTATTTGTGTGTTTTGTGATTTATGATTGTGCAGGTAACGGATATTCACTAAAAGATAAAAATCAAGTCAAAACAGACAAAACCGAGCACAGGAATGGAAAGAGCGTGAAAAGTCAAAGTCAAACAAAAAAGTCAACCGAAAAGTCAAAAGTTAAAGACAAAGCCGATATCGAAGAAATACTTAATGGGCCAACCCGTACTCATCTAATGGGCCAGGTCAGCCCATTAAGCATATCAAAGACTTAAGCTTTTAAGCTTACTTATAATAAGTCCATGAATCCTAATTTGGCCCAAACCATTTAAACATAGGCCCAATCAAACTTAACCAACATTAGCCTTAACCTGATTGCATCATTAGTCCTTAAGGACTACCAAGGTTAGTCCCTAAACCCACTTAACCCTTTAACACCCCTTTCACTAACAACCTGTTACCCCAAATCAAAACCGTTACTCGCCAAAACCCCCCATTAATATTGCTCATCTGTCACTACCAAACAACCTTTCACCCTGCTTCCCCACCCACATTTTTACCCTGCAAACCCGACACAAACTAACTCACTTATTTCCCATAAGCTTCCAAACCACGGTGGCAATCCTAGGATTCGTGATTGGCTGAAAAGACATGAAGCTAAATGAAGGGTTGTGATCATATCACTTGGTGACCAAGAAAAATGAAGGGCCAAGATGAAGGATTCTATCATCCTCACACAAGAAGCACACATTCAAGTCCCTGTACCTTAGTTTTTTTATATATAGGATTCATTTTTCTCATTGTAACTTATCTAGTGTAATTTAGTTTTAGGAGTAGTCTAATATTTACTTTTTAAAATGTCAATTTAAATTCTGTATTTTACTTTTAAAAGCCTTGTAACCATTTTAAGTTTTTACTGAAACTTTAGTTTATAAGCTTCTTTTAATTCTGTTTTAACTTTGATGCAATTAAGCCTTAATTCTGTTTACAAGCTTTTCATAAGTTCTTTCATAATCTGTTTTATTCATAAAAGTTACTGTTTCATCAAACTTACAATTTAAAATTACCTTTGCTTATTGGAAAGCTTTTGTTTGAATGATAAGCTAGCCTGAGAAGAGCTTATTGGACATTACCAGCTTATCTTGGATAAGCTGGAGCTATTGATTTAAGCTTTGAATGAGCATTTAGACCCTTGTTTTGAGCAAAGGGATAAGGTAAGCTCTCATTTAACTTTTTAGCTTATTTTCATGTTAGCTTATTGCACTGCTTATTCTCTGCTTGATGTTGCTTATTTGTGTTTAATCTACCTTAGTTAGTTTAATGTACTTAGCTTATAGCTTATAAATGTTTAGTTTTAGTTTTCTTAAAATCTGTCCCATTTTTAGTTAAAACTGCTTGATAGCTTAGCTTAATGTAGAGTGCTTATTTCTCTTTGGTTTTTGCTTAATTATTCTTATTATGCATAGCACTTAATCTGTTTTAGCTTTACAAGTTCTGTTTTAAGCTTTAAATGAATTTTTAGTTTAATAAGGGGTGTTTGGGATAAGGGGCTTAGATAGGGTAAAATGGTGTACAAGTTGTTTTTGGTTTTTAAATTAGTTTGCACAAGTTCTAATTAAGATTAAATACTAGTTTTTATAAGTTTAAAATTAGTGTTGTTAAGTTTTCAAGCTTATTTTATCAAAAGAAAAGTCTGTGTGTCCATAAGCTTGTCAAACTGCTTATTTAATTAATCTCCTTAAAATGTACTAAAGTTGTAGTTTAGAATGAGAAAATACAGTTTCTTATGCATCAATGAGTATCTGTTTTCATTAGCTGTTGGCATTTCCTCTTAAGCATTTTAGCCAAATTAGTTAAGTATATTGCCTTGATTCTTAAAAAGTTCCATATTGCATCAAGTGTGATCACATTTTAGCTTAGTTTAGATTAATTTTTGTTTCATTTAGCTTATTAGAGTCTTTGTTTATTGTTTTAAGCTTTTAGATGTGTCAAGGCATTTTAGAGTCTTAAAACTTTGTTTCAATAAGTCATTAGCATAAAAAGTGAAAAGGAATAGAGTCAAGTATGCAGCCTGGTTTCATTTGAAATTCTAGCTTATTTAGTGTTTTATTAAACTCAATTCTAGTTTAGATTTGCTTAATAAGTATAGTACTTGTCTATTTTAAGCTTTTGGTTTTTCATTTTGCTTATTGAGTCTTAAGAGTTCAAACAGTCTAGCCTTTTTAGTCATTAAGCTTAAAAAGCAAACTGTCAACTTTTCTTTTGCTTATTTCTAGCTTATTTTTAAGTTTTGAAAAAAGTTTCTTTTTTAAAGTTTGTTATTTTAGCTTATTTATTAGCTTTTTAAAAAAAGAAAACAAAAAAATATTTGTAAAAAGAGAGGTCACAGGGGTCAAACCTGTGACCTACCAACGTATTTAACACACACACCTCAACCACTGCCCTTGGGACTTTTCACCTGTTAATCTTTGCAACATTTATTATTTACCCCCTTTTTACCTTTTTAAGCAATCAGCCCATTTTAGCTTATTTCAAGCTTATTTTCTTAAGTTGTTTTGCCCTTTTTATTTTTTCTAAATTAAGCATTGTGCAAAGTACTTTTCGTGATTTTTTCAAATTCGTTTAGTATTTTTAATTAATATTTTAGATTAAAACTGTTTTTAATTCATAATAAATTAAATAAAAGTCAAAAAAATATAATTCTTTTTTAGAAAAATTTTATTAATCATTTAGGACTGTTAAAAATTAAATTTGCATTCGTAGGGTTAAAATTTTAGAGTTTGGTTTTTTTAAAGAACGGGTTTTGATCCCGTGAACGTTTTTTTGTGTTTTAACTTAAATTGCTTTCGTTTTAGGGTTTCTTTTATTTGTTATTGCTTTTTCCCGTAGAATTAGAAAACCAAATCAAAAATTTTGATTATTCAAGCATTGTCCCACAAACCGATTCTTGATTCTCAATTCACGCCTCGTTGGGACACGACCCGGAAAGTTTTTTTGGGGATTTTACTTTGGATAAAAGTAATTTCCTTTTTAAAAGCCTTACGGAATACTTACACTCTCTTCTTAATTGATATTTTGGAAATTATCCCTATATATATATTTATATTATATATTAAAGGGTATAATTTTTAGAAGTTAATTTTTGAATCACGGCATATTGGGGATTTCTTGGAGTAAGGACCACGTTTGATATCTTATAGAATATTTTATTATTATTTTGTGAATACGGCGTATTGGTCTTCCTGGATACGGCGTATTAATCTTCATTTCTTCATGGTCTTTGGTGAGTGTAGGCACAGATACGCTGTATCTTCCTCAATGGATACGGCGTATTGGTTGTCTGAACAGTAATCTTCAAAATATCTTTGTTTAAGCTCCAGAATGCGTGCCGTTTATTCAATCTTCACCCAAGTACTCCATAATTACTGCAATTCTCAAATATAAACGATTAAGTGACAATACTTTGCAATAATTATACAAAATGGGTTAATTACATGGGATAAATGATGCTATAAAATAGACGTTATTGGATGTCATCATTCCTATATAGTTAGTCTGTTAGTCATAGTTGGTATACATGGGTCCTTTTTTTATTTTGGAAAACCTGTCCGCTGCTGCTGGGTCTCCTCGATTGGCAGATAAGATGAAGTATGTGTTTGATCGTTTACGCAGTGAAGACGATTCTTTTTCTAAGTTGATGCGCGATCTCTGTTTAGCACTAAGGATCTCGTTGAGCAAGAAGCGCAGGTTGGTAGCCGAGTTGGATGCGTTGGGTGAGCGGGAAGGTGCTGCAAAGCCTTTGGAGCATATGAGAGACATTGTTGCTCGTGATGCTATGACACTTGGGGAGTTGGAAACACAATTGGCAAGTGCTCAGGTTGGGGTGAGTTTGAAGGCTGGTTATGTGGTTGATATGGAAGAGAATGAGTAGGCGTTCATAGGTGCTGGTGTCCCATTTTATCTATCATGTTATTTAGTGATCAGTTTTGTTTAGGTTGAATAACGGTTGTTTTCGGGTGTTTGTGGTAATGTAATGATCTTTTTGGTCCACGAATAATAAGAGTATGGTGTTGGGACATTTACATGTTAACAAATCCTATGCTATCTTGTTTTAAATTGAATGCAGTATACTATATATCATAATGTATATATAGCTAGGTTTTTTTTGTTTGAAATGGTATCGAGTGATCTGGTTTTGGCCAATTCGTGTTTAACGTGCCATGTAGTGTTGCTGATTTTCGGAGGTCATTAGGTTGATCAATCTGATTCCCATCTCCAAATAAAGGAGATCTGAATGTGGCAGCCTCTTGCGGCTTTCTGGGGGTTGGATTTAGTTCAATGATTTCGTGCTAGTAGCAATGGTTTGTCGTGGGCAAATATATTGCAAGACAGTGTTGCTCATGGAGATATGTTTATGAATTTTTAGCGCTTGTAGCGTTAATAATGTACTGCATTAGAACTGTCACTTAGTAAACTGTATAACGTTGTTTTAACAAACAAGTAGGTTTGAATTAGCCATCTACAAACTGTAACAAAATTGCAAATGATGCTCAAATTAATGATGGTTTTTCATTTTTTATTGTTTTCTGAATTGCGTTGTTGTGTTTGGAACGTTTTTTGTTTTCTGATCTGTGAAGTTTAGGATGTACTTAGATTGTTTTGCCGAATGTATCCCGCCCGTAGGGGGTTTTTTTGTTGTTAGCTTGATCATCGCATCAGGTGTTCAGTTTTGTACATTTCAAGCGGGTTTGTCTGCCTAAAAGTCGTATGTTATTCACAGCATCTGAATTGGCGAATTGATTAATCGTGTTAGTCGAAATGGTTGTATAGTGTGTGTCAATATGTTTTTTGTTTTAATGAGCATCTTTAGAACTCTTGCGGTTTATATTTGGAATGTTTTTATATGTATAGGATGATCAAGAAGTTATACGGCTGGGTATGGATAACTTTTATGCGTACAAATGACCAAGTTTCCCCCAATGTTGGTCTTAATAAAAAAGAAGGTGGCTCAATATTGGAGGTAATAGATGACATGATCAAGGTTGGCTAAGCTATGGGTTTTACGATGGAAGGGAGTAAGAAAGACATGGAGAAAATCATTGGATCACAAGGAGCTTACGGTGGTTTCCAATGAATTGTTTATCTTTAAATGTTCAAGGCCTAAGATCCAAGGCTAAAAAAGACTGGATCAAGGTGTTAAACAATAAGCATAAGGTGAATTTTCTTTCTATTCAAGAAACCAAGTTTGATCATATTTCTGATATGGACATTAAAACTCTATGGGGTAATTATAAGTTCGATTATATTATTAGTGAATCTGTTGGAAATTCAGGTGGCATATTATGTGTTTGGGACCCAAGTGTCTTCTGTAAAGAGCATCATATCATCTCGGATAATTTTATTGCACTTTATGGTTCATGGGTCTCCAATAAGGCAAAGTTACTAATGGTGTCTATATATGCTCCTCAATCTATCTCTAGTAAACGTACGTTATGGAGCTACATTTCGTATCTTATTGGTTGTTGGGATGGTCATTACATGGTCATGGGGGATTTTAATGAAGTTAGATGCGTGGAGGATCGGTTGGGTTCGGAGTTTAATGCTCAAGGTGCCAATGAATTTAATAGTTTCATTTCTAACTCGAGGCTAGTTGAAATTCATTTGGAAGGATACTCATTTACTTGGTCCCTCCAATCGGCTAAGAAAATGAGTAAATTAGATCGTTTTTTTGTTTCGGACGGCCTACTCTCGTTATTTCCTCATCTATCGGGTATTTGTCTTGATAGGCATCTCTCGTATCATCGTCCTATCTTACTTCGGGAAGTGGTTACTGATTATGGGCCTTCTCCTTTTCGGGTTTATCACTCTTGGTTCAACTTTTAGGACTTTGATAAAATGGTATCGGAAACTTAGAATAATATCGATATTGATGACAGAAATAAGATGGTCCGTTTCAAGAAGAAATTACAAATTCTTAAAAAGAAGATTCGAACATGGGTAAATGACTATAGGAAGAACCAATCAGGTTGTCTCGAGGAGCTTCGTTCTAAACTGAGCGACATTAACAAAGTGTTAGATCAAGGGGGCGCGAACGATGTCATTCTTCAGACACGGTTAGAGATTTTAAAAAATCTGCATGATACTAAATCTTCTAATGCTCGTGATTATATGCAAAAGGCTAAGATTCAGTGGGCTATTGAGGGCGACGAAAATTCAAAGTTTTTTCATGGAATCATTAACCGTAAATGAGCGAATTTGGCCATTAAAGGTGTTATGGTGGATGGCGAATAGGTGGATGACCCATGTCGTGTAAAAGAAGAACTTCGTCTTCATTTTGCTAATCGGTTTCGAGCCCCGGTTGCTAATAGGTATAAACTTAACTATACATTTCCTAATCGGTTGTCCTCTGATCAGATGGTTATGTTGGAGAGTCCGATTTCCAGAGATGAAGTGCGTAATGCTGTGTGGGGCTGCGGTGAGAACAAATCCCCTGGACCTGACGGGTACTCGTTTGAATTTTTCTGAAAATTCTGGGACATTTTAGGTTCTGATTTTTGTGCGGCAGTGGAATGGTTTTTTGATCATAGCTCATTCTCTAGAGGGTGTAACTCTTCCTTCATTGCCCTTATTCCGAAAAACCAAGATCCTAAGTTCGTTAATGACTATCGTCCAATTAGCTTGATCGGGAGTCTCTATAAGGTTGTTACCAAAATCTTAGCCAATCGGCTTTCGTCGGTCATTTCTGGTCTCATATCGGATGTTCAAACGGCGTTTCTCCCCAACAGGCAAATTCTGGATGGCCCTTTTATCATAAACGAATTACTTTCCTGGTGTAAGCATAAGAAACAACAAGCCATGGTGTTTAAAGTCGACTTTGCTAAGGCTTATGATTCTATAAGGTGGGATTTCTTAGAAGATGTGATTAGAGCTTTTGGTTTTGGTCCTAAATGGTGATCGTGGATTCGTGGTTGTCTTCATTCTGGTATGGCTTCGGTCCTTCTTAATGGTAGTCCAACGTCCGAATTCCAATTTTTTTATGGTCTGAAGCAAGGAGATCCTTTGGCGCCATATCTTTTTTTACTAGTCATAGAGTCTCTTCATCTTTCGGTTTCTAGGGCCATTGAGGTGGGGATATTCAAGGGCATTAAAATTGGTTCGTCTCTCAATATTTCCTACCTTTTTTACGCAGACGATGCGGTCTTTATTGGCGAGTGGTCTACTAATAATCTTACCGGTATTACTCACATTCTTCACTGCTTTTCTCTGTTGTCCGGTCTCTCGATCAATCTTAAAAAAAGATATCTTCTTGGAGTTGGGGTCAGAATTGAGAATGTTAATGCCGTGGCTTCGAATCTCGGTTGTTTGACTATGAAAACTCCTTTTAAATATTTAGGGGTGATGGTTGGTGGAAATTGCTCCACATCTCAGGCTTGGGAGGATACTATAGGAAAAATAAAGGCTCGGCTTTCTAACTGGAAACTTAAAACACTTTCGGTTGGAGGGAGGCTTACTCTCCTAAAATCGGTTCTTGGGTCGACACCTATTTATAACTTGTCTATTTATAAAGCTCCTAAGTCTGTGTTACATACGATGGAGTCCTTGCGTAGGAACTTCTTCAACGTATAGCATGTTGAGCGAGAGGAAAATAGCATGGGATTAAATGGACCAAAGATTCTCGAGCATCCAAGAAAACCGGCGGGTTAGGTGTTTAAAGTTTGTACGCTTTAAATAGGCGCTCCTTTTCAAGTGGGTTTTGGGAGATTTATCTCTCGAGAAATTCTTTGTGTTCGATTCATCACGTTCCATGCAAGCACGGTTCCAAGTTAACCTATCGCATCTCCGTTTCGTACTCAACTTGGCTATCCATCATTCGGGAAATTTATTCTCTTAAAGATCGTGGTGTAGACCTGTTATCTCATTGTCGTAATTCAGTGGGAAAACGGCTGCGCGTACAAATTTGGAATGAGTCTGATTGGACAATCCTCTTTTGTTTTGTTCCCATCCGATTTACTGCTTGGAAGTTAATAAAAATTGTTCGGTGGCTGAGAAATTGCAATCCTCGGTTTCTTCTTCTCTTCGTCGATCAGTTAGAGGAGGGGCTGAAAATTCTCAATTAACTCTTCTTCAAGAGTACATTGAAGGGTCGATCTTGTCTAATATGGAGGATAGGTGGGTATGGGATTTGAATGGGGAAGGAGTTTTTTGCGTCAAAGATGTGCGCAATCTTCTTGATGATTGCTTTCTGCCAAAAGCTCCTACTGCTACTAGATGGGTCAAATATGTGCCGATAAAACTAAATGTTTTCGCTTGGAAGGTTCACTTGGATCGATTACCAACTCGAGTCAATTTGCAACATCGTGGTGTCTTGGTTTCGGATCCATCGTGTCCGATTTGTTGCTCAGAATATGAAGATTCAGCACACTTGTTTTTTAGTTGCAGGTTGGTCACGGATATTGTTAAGCTCGTTTGTCGTTGGTGGAATCTGAATTGGTCGCCTCTTGGTTCGTATTCCGATTGGCTTCTTTGGTTCAATTCTATCAGATTAAGTTCTAAAGTAAAAGATTTGCTGGAAGGAGTTTTCTACATAACTTGGTGGAGTATTTGGATGTTTCGAAATCAGGTTCTCTTCTCGTCCCAAGCCCCCCGCAAATATGGTATTTTTGATGATATAGTGTCGCGTTCTTTCACTTGGTGTCGTTCTAGATGTAAATGTAATTTTAGTTGGTTGCAACACCCCTATTTGATTTCTATGTAATTTTGTCTCTAGCTCCTTGCTAGTTGTTTTTAATAAAGTTGTCGTTAAAAAAAATCCCCTTGTGGCCTCGAAGGTTCACATGAGCCGACTTCGGGCTACCTAAAAGAGTAGTTTTGTAGAGATTAGTCGGCTCACAATGTCGAGTTAGTTAACAAGTAAATCAAAAGAAAAAAAAATAGTAATTATCCTTAAGCTCATATAATATATATAAGATATAAATTTATTCTCTTCATATGATTTCGATAATACTCTATAACATAACTTATAAAACAAAATAAAAATAAAAATCATACATGTATTTAAAAAAACATAATGTCTAAACCCCGTGCGTGCACGGGCATTAAAACTAGTCTTATTAATATTATAGTTTCAATTTTGGTTATAGAATTTAACCTATTCTTATATCATTCTGGCGTCGTGCTATTTTTTTATAGGTTATAAAATTTATATGTCAACAATATCAATTATTTATCTATAATTTAAACTTTTATAAAATTGTACGTCTCTAGCCCCTGTAGTTTATTTATTATTATTCCTTATTGATTTTTAAGGTTATTAGGTAGTATGAGGGTGTGTTTTGAAAGTTGTTTTTTTAATATATTAAACTTTAACAATTTTTATAAAATCGTATGCACGTCAAAATTAATAGTTCACGTTTTATTTTTAGGATGTCCTAATTTAATTGTTCACTACTAAAAACAGATAGAGAAGTTTGATCAAGTTTGTTATATTATCCTTGTTTGAAATTATTATTACAAACTTTAAAGAAAAATTTAATTAATTAGTTAAGAATAAAACTATTATTCTGCTAAAACGTAAAAAAGAGAAAACATTAACAATTATATATTTCTTAAAACTTTTTTTTTTCAAATAATTTTGGAAAGTGTAATTTATTGATATACTATTGACTAGTCATAGTTGCAGGAACTTGAAAAGAAAAGGGTGTTACTATTGGTACCTTCTGCCCGTCAGAAAGTACAAAAAAGGTATAAAAGATTCCTTTTGTACTTCTTTTTTGGAGTATAACGCAGTTTTATTTCAGGTTCTGTTTCGTATTTTTTGACAGTTTCATGCTTTTGACTTGTTAAACTTTATAATTTTCAGTCCGTATTTTCCGTGTCACAGTTTTATAACATATACAAAATTATAAAAATAAAAAAAAATAAAAAAAGTGAAAAAAACCAGAAAAAACATGGGGGATACGGATGGCTTTTTAGGGGGTACAAATAACATAAGCCAAAAGAAGGGTAAATGCTTTTGACAAGTGGTTGAGACTTGAAGTGTAGTTGACCATGAATGTTTGTTACTTCTAGGACATAGACAAATACCAGTACGGTTTTTGGCTTTAAATAGCTACGTACTTTCTCAAATGTACCCATATGGTACGTGTATTAAATTTAGAATTTTTTTGGAAAACTTTAAAAAAATATTTCGTACTTTTTAAAACGTAAAATTGTATAAAATCGTTAAAAAATTTTTGAATTTTTTTATTTTTTTTCAAAGGAAAACGTTTAGTTTTTTTTTATATTTTAGATTTTTCTTAACTTTAAATTTTTTTTAACTTTTAAAATTTAAAATTTTTTTTTTTTTCGATGAAAACGGTAAAAATGTTTTAATTTTTTAAAATTTTCTTAACTTTAAAAATAATTCCGTAAGAAAAAAAATTCGATTATTTAAAAAAAAAATTTAATTAAGATTTTAAAAAGTACAATTTTGTTTAAAAAAAGTTGTAAAAAAATTAAATTTTTTACAAATAATAATGTAAAAAAAATATTTTTTAAATTTAAAAAGTATAAAAAAAGTAAATTTGTTTACAAAATTAAGTTCTAAAAAAGTGCGATTTTTTTTTAATTTTGCAAAAAAAATTACTTTTTTTGAAATAATAAAAAAAATAATATTTAAAAAGTTAAAAAAAAATTCTAAAATGTAACTGGTTTTACAAGTAGCCTGTAATAAATGTACCATATTGACACGAAATGTAAAGTTCATGCACCATATGGATAATAAATTTAGTACACGTACCATATGGGTATATTTAAAAAAGTACGTGGCTATTTAAAGCCAAAAACCCATACCAGTAAGTTTCTTATTTTTTATTGTTAGGTGTCACAAGAAAAGCATATAAAGCAGGAAATTAAAGTATGTATGGTGGTGTGGGGACCATGTGGGGCTCCTACAAGATGTGGGCCAAACAACATTTCTTGTGGAAAACCAAAGAATAATTGTTTTTCTATTCTTTTTTCAGTTTTCATATCATCGACATCTTGCGCTATAGTAGAAAACAAGGAATAACGGTGATCGCGTGTTGTAACGGAGCAATTTTTGTTTTTTGTCAAAGATAATTGATAGTTGAATTATCGAGCATTGGTAAATGAGGATGTACTCAATTTGTGCTGAATTTTCTGACGAATGTTAAGACGCCAACTTAACAATAAAATTGTAAATATCCTTTTTATTAATTTTTTAAAATAAATTTTAAGGTATCTTTTAAAACTATTAGGTAGGTTAAGGGTGTGTTTTGAAATTTTTAAAAAAATAATATTAAACGGCAACATTTTTTATAAAATCGTAAAACGTTTAAAACATATCAATATTAGGCTCGTTTAGTTCGTCATCCAGAGGCCTTTTTGTCGATGTATTTTTTATTCAAAAAATCGCTACATATTTGTTAGATACTTGGTAAATAAAGTTTGTTATATGAAAAAATCGTAAGTAATATAAACTTGAGAGGTTATTTTATAATTTTTCTTTTTAGCTATTTTTTATTAGGCTGAATGGGCTGGCGTTTTATTGGCTCAATACTAAAATGATATGATATTAGGCCAAGCCCAGTCTCAAAACGAAAATAAAAGTTTGCCGTTTTTGAATGCCTATCAGTATTAAGAGTATTGTTGTTATTTTAGCACTTTTAATACTATAATTTATAATTTAAACTAAAAACACTTTTCTTTTATTACTCGCGTTATAAAACACCCTCTTGCTCACATATAATCTAATACAACATAAAGACGACACAAAAAAAGAGACAAAAAACCTATCACGTGAGTTCGCTGGGACGACGCTATAAACGATAACGCCAGGACCCGTGTCATCCTTGCGTTAGTTGGTGTTACCGATTGGCGCAATGGCCACCAGGCACCGATGCCGTGTGCTTTTAAAATTAGTTAGACCTCTATTTTGAGCTTACATTATAGGTTGTAAGTAAGACTTTATGATTTGTATATGTGTTTGGCAAATTAACTGAACTTATAGCTTTATATTATAAAATGATATAATACATTATATTAAACTAGGAGTGTATTCACGTGTTATGGCAGCATATATCATGTGATTAAAAGTTATGCACTAACAAAATAACAATGATGAACTGATTAATCGGAAAAAAAATGATCCAGTCTCTATTCACCTATTTTTACCGAGTGATTAACAATGACTGAGAATTCATAAAAAATTTGATATGTTATTCATCATTTTGATCACTTAATCTCATTCATTAATGCTACCACTTATCTTCAGTTTCTACTTTTAGACAAATTCATAAATTATATTTTGGTAGGTTAGTTGTAACATAAAAAAGTAGAACAAATTTGGTCCAAAACACAGGACCGAAGACCGGACCAAAATGGCCGGTCCATGTTCGGATCGGTCCGGTCCAACAAAAGCATAATTGCCGGTTTTGTGTAAGATCGAAGCGTACCGAAGATCGTATATGAGAAAAAGGATGGATCGATGACCGGACCGTAATACGTTAAGTTGGATCCGGTCCGATTCACATGCGCAGACCTACCACCATGCCGTTGCTAAGACCAAACAAAGCCTTAGTTGGTAAAAATAAACTAGCCTTAGTTGGAAGACAATCAAGTAAACTAAACAATTTTAAGTCAAAATTTTTAGGAAAGATCACAAAAATGCCCATTTGTACGACCATATTTCAATAAACACTTTTTTTTTTCCGAAATACCCAAACAATCCGCAATATTTGCTACATTTTGCGGAATTTTGAAAAAATCAAAAAATCGCAAGGTCGTTTAGAAAACCTTGCGACTCTTCGATTTTTTAAAATTTTTCTCAAAGTTTGACTAAAAAGTCAACTTTGGTAGATAAAAACCTTTTATTCATTGAATTTGTAACAAAACCTTGTATGAAAATCTCGCAAAATGTTAAAATCTAGAAAGATTTATCCGAAACTTTGCAAATTTCTTATAAAAAATTGAAAAATCGCAAAATCACAAGGTTGTTAAAAACCTTGCGATTTTACGATTTTTTAAAAATTCAAAAATCTAAAAATCGCAAGGTTTTTTTAAATGATCTTGTGATTTTTCGATATTTTCAAAAATCCGCAAAATTTAGCAAACCTTGCGGATTTTGTGGGTATTTTAGATTTTTTGAAAAAGAATAGTATTTTGTGACACTCCATAAAACAATATTTTCAATTGTGTACCTGGCTTTTCATTGCATATAAGCTACCTTGTTTGGGCAAGATGCCTTTTTTCTTGGAATGGAATCCGTCTCACAATTCATATTTAGTAGAAACAAGAGTCCGTCTCACAACTTCACAACAAGGAGTGTTCCCACAATTAAGTTTTTTGGAAAAGATCGATGAGGGAACATCTCGGGAACTATTGGTGTGTGAGAAATCAGTTGTATGTTATGGGATATCATGGAATGATCATTTGTGAGGCTAAATGAATGAGAACGGATATGACGACCTCATACGTGCTTTTACATACTGCTGAACAAATTTGCTTAGATTCTTTGAAACTCCTCCAAGTCGAAGCATATCACGAATCGCTAGCCTTCCCAAGATATCATACAGCGTGTCATATGATAAATCCAAAAAGTTAGGAAACTTGTGTTCTTCTCTTGCTTGGTTTATACACTCATGCTACATCATAACAATAATATAATCCTAACCCGTTTATTAGTTTTCGTTTTTAAACATTAGTTAGCCGGTGAGAACTAGTGCTCTTAAAGGGTAGTGTTGACATTGAGCAGGATAAGGAAACAAAGTCTCTAGACTGGATAGCGACGAGTATAAATGAGCAAGGTCATGTGATATTAAAATTTCAGATGGAAGAAATGATTTTTAGTGAATTGCCGTTTGTTTCAATAGTTCAGTGAAGTAGTTTTGGCAAGTGTTGAATTTGTTTACGGTATGCCAGCATGTCATGTTTGTTTCATGAATATGTAAAATATATAAA
This sequence comes from Tanacetum coccineum, assembly GCA_026074375.1. NCBI lineage: Eukaryota > Viridiplantae > Streptophyta > Magnoliopsida > Asterales > Asteraceae > Tanacetum > Tanacetum coccineum. The sequence continues at coordinate 230,755 of BQNB010000011.1, read as the reverse complement.
ATTACAGTATACTAGATAACTGCTTTTAGAGCAATAATTCTTTATCACAATTGTTATTACACTGACTGAGTGCTAGTTTTTGATTCAAAGACAACACAATGAACTAATTCCTTTTTTGTTAAATTTTATTTTTTACACAGCTGGTGAACATATAAAAGCAACTATACTCTATAGTCCGTGTTAGAGATGTCAAGGGTCCAAAAATTTGTTGCAAAGTTGGTCTTGTTTTATTCGTCTATACATCTATGCTTTGCTACTTTGTTTTGTCATGATTTTTCCAGAACCATTGTAAAGTTTTACTTGTCTATACATTCAGCACATTTTTACTATAGTTTGTTCCACTCGGAGTTAAAACCACAAAAAAAAAACCACAAAATAGGTTGGTCAGGTACTCAAGGACACTGGGCTAACGGGTCAAAATATGACTGGTCGGGTTGACCCATTGACACATTTTAATTGAATTTTGGTAAGTAATTAATATATTACTGGAAGAGGTTGTAACTTGCATATCACCCAAATGTGTGCATTTGTATCATTCATAAACCATTGGTTATTCCTACCCCATTTGACTTTGAAAGTCAAAACACGAATGATGTCTCGTGAGCCTATTATCAGCTTGTATGACTCATATAAAGTGTTTTTTTTTGCAGGTGGTAATGAATTTAAGTACCCGACAATGACTATAGCCCAGGATTGTTTCAAACTGAAGGTGGTTGAGGGCGAATTCGTAGACTCTGAGATTATAGTATTGGTTAGCGAACATGGAACCGGGAAGACAACATCTATCCGTTTGCTGGTATTCATTCTTTCGACCTTTTTCGTTTATGATTTTTGGCATCTTTCTCCATCAAACAAACACTTTTAGTTTCGTCGTCATTAGTTCCTTTAATTGCTTGCTTGTGTGGGTGCCTAACTCTATTTTATTCTTCAAATCTGTAGAAAGGTTTGCAAGACCCTGATACTGTGGAAGGCCCTCGTATGAAGTATATATTAGGCCGCTTACTAGGCCACGACCATGTTGCGCCTCACCCTATCAAAATGTGGGAATTGTTACGTGAAAACATAAATGACACGACTCTGGATCCTCTTCAAATTGAGCAGCTAATTGATCTAATGGTTTACGTTCTTTCTCGTGAAGAAACACAAAGATTTGCATTATACTCGATATTTATCATCATCATGATTCTTTGGCCATCTCATTTGCCTTTCTTTTGTGTTTTCATCTCAGCGTGCTCACATTTGCCTTTCTTAACTGGGTTTGAACATTTTAAACCGGGTTTGAACGTTTTTTTGACCGGGTCTGACCGGGTTGAACTAATTTTTATTGGGCTAAATGGGCTGGCATTTTATGGGCTGAATACTAAAATAATATGATATTGGGCCAAGCCCAATGTCAAAACGAAAATAAAAGTTTGCCGTTTTTGAATGCCTATTAGTATTAAGAGTATTGTTGTTATTTTAGCACTTTTAATGCTATAGGCTATAGCTCATAATTTATACTTCATCCGTCCCATAATAAGTGTCCACTTGGACTTCTTTTAGTCTTTTTTATCTAACTTTGACCATAAATATTTTTATTTGTGTTATATAATACTTGATGAAAATTATACCATTGAAAATTCCTTTAAAAACCGAATCTATTCATATAACTTTTATTAAGTATTATATAACACAAATACAAATATTTATGGTCAAAATTCAATAACAAAGACTTTGAAAATTTCAAATGGACACTTATTATGAGACGGAGGTAGTAATTTAAACTAAAAACACGTTTCTTTCATCACCCGCATTATATGACACCCTCTTGCTCCCATATAATCTAATAAAACATAACGCAACACAAAAAAAAGAGAAAAAACCTATCGCTTGACCTGACTGGGACGACGCTAGAAACAATAACGCCAAAACCCGTGTCGTCCTTGCGTTATCGGTTGGCGTTACGGGTTAGCGCGAGGGCCACCAGGCAGCGATGTCGTATGCTTTTAAAATTAGTTAGACATCTATTTTGAGCGTACAATATAGGTTGTAATTAAGAGTTTATGATATTTATACGTGTTTGGCAAATTGACTAAACTTATAGCTTATTATTGTAAAATGACATAATACATTATATTAAATTAGGAGGGCATTCACGCGTTACGACGGCATGTACCATATGATTAAAGTTCACGCACCAACAAAACAACAATGATGAGCTGATAAACCGGAGAAAAACAAAAAAGAAAATGATCTCGTCCCGGTTCACCCATTTTTACCGGTTTCGACCGGTCATCTCCGGTTTATTTTCGGACGGCTTTATCGTCAAACCGATGGCTACTCTGGTTCTCGGTTGAACCCGTTGGTACGATCCAATTTTCAAAACTAAGTAAACTACCAACTTGTTAACATATAAATTGTATGAAGCTTCAACGTTTTTTATTAGTTTGTACAATATATATAATAACATGTATTTATCACTTTAAGGTGTTTTAAAAATAACATTAATTAGTTTGCTTAATTAGTCTATCATTTGTATTTTAAGGAGCCGTTGTTTGTTTAACAAATATAGGTTTCCAAAAAGTAAAATGATACCAAAATATGTCACTATACTCACATTACCCAAGTTGGTAGGGATTCACACTTTGATATCTGGGCCCACCATTTTCTATTCCACCTTATTATCAAATCCATACCGATAGTCATTTCATATCGCAAACCAAACGCACCTTAAGTGTTGTAATGGTTAGCATTCAAATTTTAGTCAATTAATGCACAAAACGTGGTTCCTACATTATAAGTAGTGTAGATTACATATCTTTCAAACCTTGACGTTTTGAAAGGTATTTATGTAATTTGATTTCGTATAAGAAATACACAATTTTTGAAGCTTAATTGAATTTGCTTGAGCTTATACAATTTTTAACCTATAACATTTAAAAAGTTTGTGTGTTAAATAAAACTTATTTTCCTTGTTTAAAGATTTCAATGTCAATGATTTGTTTCAATCCATTACAAGCTCATATTGTGTGCGCTTAGCCTCAACTAAGTCAACCTTGCTCAAATACTCAACGATATAGGAAATAAAAAAACTTTAAGAATGAAACAAGTAATTTGAGCAAAATACTTTATATTATTAGAAAGAACTTTACAAGATAATATTACAAGTGAGTTGTGAGATGATCAAAAAGAATTCAAGAATAGTCCAAGATAGTTTTTCTAAAATGCTTCTATCACTTTCAAAGGATAAGAGTATTCTATTTATTTTCATTTCAAAGTCGTTTCGAGTCTTCTAGGTTGGTGAAGAGTAATACGAAATCTCGATCACCCTTTATGGACGACCTTATATTAGATCGGGTCGTGACATCAAAGATTCTATAATAGTGAAAAGATTTTTTGGTTAGTTTTTTTTTTGGAACGGCGATTTTATTAGAAACAAAAACTAGCAAGGAGCTAGATTACAAAACAATAATATAGGGGTTTTTGAGCCATTCGTTCCATCCGAACGAGGCTTTAGATCTATACTTACACCAATAAAAAGAACTAGCAATGACATTATCAATAAGCATCGACTTCGAAGGTTTTCTCTCGTCAAATAGGAGCTTGTTTCGATAGATCCAAACGTACCACCAAATGGAATACCAAACTCCTTCGAACATCTTTTTGAGTTTGGAATCCATACGAATTGAAACAAGCCAAGACTTCCATTCTGCATATGAGTTCAAGTTTGCGTGATCCAAATTCCACCAGCTCAAAACCTTATTAGCAATGTCCCGAACCAATCCACACCTAAAGAACAAATGGTCCGTCGATTCAATAGCATTATCACAAATGGGACACGACATATCCTGAATGTCAATACCTCTACGAGAAATGTTGAACCGGGTAGGTAAAGCATCGGTCTTGATTTTCCAGGCAAGAACGTTGATTTTTATCGGGACACACTTTACCCATCTAGTTTCTTCTCCAATATTCGGAAGGCATATCTCATCGATACGTCTACGAGCAGAGGCCACCGAAAATATACCCGTACTCTCCAGATTCCAATTCCATCTGTCAGCCGAAGGCACGATAGTGACAGAACGAACCAATTCTACCAAGCTGTCGAATTGATTTTGCTCGATACCCCCTCTAGGAATTCGACGGAAGGAGCAGACCAAACTCGTGTCGCCTATCTTGGAACTAACAGTAACATCCTTTGAGGATTCAAGCGCGTATAATCTGGGAAAAATGTCTTTAAAAATGCCCCTAGTATGCCAATGATCCAACCAGAATTTGGTGGACTCCCCGTTTCCCATCTTATGAGTCAGATAATCAAAAACGTACATACCTTTTCTTTGGAGAGATCGAACTTCACTCAAAATCGAAAGCCAACATGATTTGCCAGTAGAAGTCCATTCCGAATGAATTTTACCACCCACACCGTGAATAGCCACAATAACTTTAGTCCAAAGAGAGTCTTTTTGCGAGAGAAACTTCCAAACCCACTTAATCATCAAGCCTCTATTTAACGCAAATAAGCTAGACACACCTAGCCCGCCTCGTTTTTTGTCTGTCAAAACATTGTTCCATTTAACCCAAGAAGCCTTTTTACTACCCGGATCATGGCCATTAAAGAAATGACTTCTAATAGACTCCAAGATATGAAGCACCTTTGAAGGAACTTTGAAAATAGACATGTGAAAGACTGGAATAGATCCTAAAACCGATTTCAACAAAGTTAAACGACCACCAATAGATAAAGTTTTGGATTTCCATTTGGAAAGCCGAGACTTCACTTTTTCAACTATCTCTTGCCATGCTTGAACACGTGTCATAGAACCTCCCACTCTAGTCCCAAGATAGTAGAAAGGACACTTAAGAACGAGACATCCTAACTTTGCAGCCGCTTGGATGACCTGAGCACTTTCCACATTAATCCCCATTATCTTACTTTTGTTCAAGTTAATCTTAAGGCCCGAAGCATGAAAAAAGCATTTCAAAACGTGAATCAAAGTGGAGATATTACCGTCACTCCACTCCCCTAAGAAAATAGCATCATCCGCATAGAACATATGCGAAAGACATAAAGATTGATCTAACACAATACCTTTAAACATCCCCGCGTTTACGATCCTTTGAAAAGATAAATGAAGGCTCTCCATCACGAGGATAAAGAGGAAGGGGGATAAAGGATCGCCTTGTTTCAACCCTTTATAGAATTGGAACTCATTCGTAGGACATCCATTGACAAGAATAGAACCCTTAGAAGAAGTTAGGCAACTTTGAATCCAGTTACGCCATTTACACCTGAAACCGAACTCTTTAAGAACATCATCTAAAAAATCCCATCTAATCGAATCGAAGGCCTTTTCAAAATCGACCTTAAAAATTAGAGTTTTCTTCTTCTTTTTGGTACACCACTGGAGAATCTCATTAAGAATAAACGGACCATCTAACATTTGTCTTTCAGCGATAAACGCAGATTGCACTTCATTAACAATGTCCCCCAAAACATTAACAAGCCTGTTAGACAAAATCTTGGCAATGATCTTGTAGATACTTCCAATGAGGCTAATAGGTCTAAAGTCCTTGACCAAGTTAGCGTCCGGGACTTTTGGGATCAAAGCTATAAATGATGAGTTACAACCAGGAGGAATTTCTCCATGAATGAAGAAATGATTTACAGCCATATAAACATCGTGCTCAATAACAGGCCAAAAATGCCGATAAAAGCCAAAAGAAAACCCGTCAGGGCCCGGGGATTTGTCTGTGCCACAGCCCCAAACAGCCGTTTTAATCTCCTGTTTAGAAACTTCACGCTCGAGGTCCTGACTTTGATCTTCAGAAATAGTTTTCGGAAATCTCATATCAATATTAGCACGCCTCTCCGAAGGTTTAGCGAATCTATCCTGAAAATGAGAAAGAAATTCTTGTTTGACATCATTAGGCTGCTCCTTCCAAACGCCATCAATCGTAATACCCCTGATGTTCATTTGATTACGTTTTTTATTCAAAATTCCGTGGAAAAAATTTGAGTTTTCATCGCCTTCGATTGACCATTTGATCTTGGCCTTTTGAGCCAAATCCATGGAATGAATATGATCAATGTTACGAAGAGCAGCCAACACCTCCATTCTTTTTCCCGCTTCTACCTCAGTACCTGTACCTTTGTCAATAACCGCATCTAACTGGTTCAACTCCTTCTTAAGATTTGCAATAGTAGAAACTGTTTCACTTTTGTTATCTTTAATCCAAATCTTGATGTGAGCTTTAAGGAATTTTAATTTACCCGCCAAGTTACGCATTCCATTAGAGTCAACAGAAGGGGCAGAATTCCAAGTTGAAGTGACGAAATCATTAAAGCCCTCGAGATGAATCCAATGGTGAAAGAATCGGAAGGGAACCGGACCATAATCATGGACCGACTCTCGAAGAAGAATCGGTCTGTGATCGGATAAGAATCTGTCCAAAGTGATGCCGCTAATGTGAGGGAAAATATTTAGCAAATTGTTAGATACAAAAAATCTATCCAACTTGCTCATTTTGGTCGCAGACTTATGACACCAAGTGAAAGCACTAGCGGTTGGTTGTCTGCTTCAGTCCATATATAGTGGTGCAGTTGTTTTGGGAGGGTTATGTGGGTGCATCTTTGACCGGGAGATGTCACACTTTTTCTTGAGTGAATTATGGGAGATGGGGGGTTGATGTCGGGTTGGTGGTATAATTAGGGTTATGATAGTAACTGAAAGTTGGCAAAGAGTTATGGTTCGGATGATTGTCCCGGACGGTGGGAAGAGGGGTCTTTTTGTATGATGGAGCCACATTATTCCCTTTACACATTAGTCTGGGTTTTGGTGGGTACCTAAAACCCTGGCTGATTTGTATTGATAGCAAGTAAAGAGATATCCTGTTGGGAATCTTGCGCAAAGCAAACACCCTGTTTCATTCCGCTATATTGCTTGTTTTTTTACATGGCCAGTTTTAGTGCCCTTATGATATCACGTTTCAGATCTCGCGGGGTTTTAAGGTGGTGTGCCTCTATGAGTCACGCTTGATACAATAAACTTTTGATTTGGTTGATGAAGTTTGGGACTAGTTAAGGGACTATTTTTTCCAACTCTCTTTAACACCGAATGTTGGTTTTAATAATTCAAGAAATTGGGTAAGCGGGGTGGTTCATTTTTTGTGGTGGGTGTACTTTTATATATTGGTGTTGGAATAGGTATGGGACAGTCCAGTATGGTTAGTTGACAGTGTTGTGTGGAGTTTTTTGTAATTTGTAGTATTGGTCTTCCACCATTCATAGCTTTTAGTTATCCGGGGGGTATTATGTGATTGATTAGAAGCCTGACGGGGTGGCGGTCTTGGTCGCGTGTTTTTTTTTGGAGGTTTTAGGCTACACTGCGAGTGCGAGGCTATCATAACTCCTTATAATCTGTGCCCATTTTCGTTTGTGGCCTTTTGAGTATGAGTTTGGGCCGTGGTGTTGTTGGGTCTTTTTTGTATTATGAGTAGGTCACATTAGACGAAATGATTGTGATGTCTTTGATATAGGTCCAGTGGGGGGTATTACAAAGCATGGGTTTTGACATCGGGGTGGGATTAGGGAACCTTCGAAATGCTTGTTCATGTTTGGTGCACACCAGGTTCATAGAGTCATTGGGGGCATGTGTTTGAGGGGGAGTTTTTCTATGGTAATTTTCATGAGGAGGGTGGACTATGCAGTTATTGGGGAGGCGGTGGGGATGGGGTTTTGGGGTGTGTGATGAGACAGAATGCTAGGAGGGGGGGTGAGGACGACGAACGCGACATTTGGCGTTGCTATGGTTATGTTCTGGAGGTGATGCAAAAGGGTGCTGCTTTGTCGTGTGTTGTGTGTATATTACGGACCACAAGGTGGGGTAATGGGGGACTTGTTTTGGTTAAACTTACTCCTTAGGTTTGTGAGCCGGTGTCTTGTGTTTTTGTAATGGGGAGTTTAGACTCTTTATGGGGATACCTCTGGACCATCTGTGCAGTGGAAAGGGGATGTTTATTGTGTTATCTCATGATGGGGACTTTTTTAAGGTGAGGGTTTTTCCAGGCAGTTATGTGGGGGATATTGATGGAGGCTGTGGATTTGGGGAGGATGGCAAGGAGGGGTGTTGGTTGCATGGAAGCATTGTGGTTGAGCCTCTGTATTAACCGAAGTGTACTAACAGACCGACTGGGGACTAGGGGTACCTACTACCTGGAGTCAGCCTAATAAAAAGTAACTAGTAAATTGATAGGTTATACCTAATTCTACTTGTGCCTACGTTTAATTTTTTGGAGGGTACTAGGGGTCAGTGAAAGGATGTTTGTGGGGGTGGTGGGTAAGGTGGGTTCATTTAAATGTTTTGAGGGTTGCGTGGGGTTTTCTTGGACATATGATATTTTTGGATGGGCTTATGATTGGATTGGTGACGGGGATGGGTGTTGGGCAACTTAACCAACCTCGGTGAATTGCGGGGTTGTAGTCAGTGGTCTTGTACATGATGGGGATTGGGGGTTCACGGACATTTGTCGGTAACTAAGAATGGCGTGTACAGATGGTTTGATTTGCGTTAGTTATAGAAATGCTGGGCGTCTATTTGCCCCTGAATATAAGATGTGTGGTGAGTTATTGTGACTAATCTCAAAATCTTGTAGTGAGAGGTTGGAACGAGGGAGTTGTCTCTGATGGTTTTGGTGTTTATGTGTTACTATTAGGACAAGTATGGTAGGTCATGGAATCTGGTACCACGTTAATTAGGGCAATTTAAAGTGCGGGGTATTGTGTAGAGTGGTTTGTTGGTTCGACTTTTAGTCGTATGTTTGAAAGTAAATTGTTGGTGGGTTGATTCTGGCTAGACGGGGGGCGAGTAGAGCTCATGGCGGCTTTGTAACTTGGGCTTGGGGTTGGATATTGTGATTTAACACAGTCTGGTTTGGGGGTGGGGTGGTACGCATTTATTACTTTTGTTTTTTATCCTCCATGTTTCCACCATATATATTATTGGTCTTTGGTCGAGCTTTTGAGCATCCAGTCTGATGGATGCGGAACCTCCGTTGTCAAGTGTTCTATGGTGAGCAGGGGTCTAATGCAGGGAAAGGTGGTGCCAGGGGGTTGTGGTTGGGTCAATCCCATTTTATCGGGTTGATGTTTGGGGGATAATTGAAGTGAGTCTTCGATGGGGGTTTATAGGGGTCGGTGGGGTTGGGGTTGGTGTTCCGGTTTTTCGTCAAATTTTTACATTTTAGGGGGTAAGGAAGTACGGGCGGAAGGGAGACGGGCGGGTAGTTTCGTATAGTCTTGCTTCGATTCTGCATGAATTATATATGGGAACGGGGTGGGTGGTTACTGGAGGGTTTCTGAGAGTAGGGGAGATGGTTTTTGGGGGACGGGGTTTTTAGGGGTTATTTTTGGTGTTGTGTGTTTGTTCGTGGTTGGCAAGGGAAGTAGGGGGTGAGCGTTAGCCCATGAGTGTTTTGTTGCGGGGGAGTCTGTGTTGGTTGTTGTGACTTGGTGATTTTTTTTTTGGTCGGGGTTCTTGGTTTTTTTTCTAGATGATGAAGGGTTGGATAGGTGTGAGTGGTGGTTGTTATATACGTTTTCCCTGGAGGGTGTGTGTTTTCGTGGGAGGGTTTTGGTATTACGGTGTGGAGAATAGCGTTGGGTTGGGTTAATGAGTGAGTATTCTTATTAGCTATATTTTCTATATATACCCATGAGAGAGGGTAATAACACCGCCTATACACGACTCGAATATGTGAATTTACTCAATCAATTGTTATCCCAAATTTCAGGGGTTTTATAACAGTGATTCAAACAAAAGGAAAGAAGGAAGAAGGAATTTAGATTGGTTAATTTATGGAGTTTTGTGAAAGTCATCTATTGTTATAAAGTAGTTTACATAAGCAATGCTTAAACCCACTTTATTGTATGACGTCTTACAGCCTTAGTGCTTTAGTTACTCAAGGTTGTACGAGCAGGCTTCATGGGCCACTTACACTTAGCTTTATGCCTGACTCACTGATACAATAGGACTCACAACGTTATTTAGGGAATGTTTGGCTTTGTGTTTTAATAGTAAGTTACTGGAATAGGCCACAGTCGTTACTTAAGGGTGTTTGACTTTATGTTATAGTAGCGGTTATACGATATGAAATAATTAGGACAAGACGGTTACTGTTGTGGAACTCATAGTGGTTTGTGTTTTAATAGTGCTATTTTCATGGAGTATTATTGATTATAGAAGAGTATACAGTAGCAGTACACTAGAAAGGTCACCATTTACGAGGTTGGTTTATTATAACATGGTTTTGATTATGGGCATGGGTTTGGTTTTTCAGCTACACGTTCAGACTATGAAACAAATTTCTTATGACCTCACTTTCAACTTCATATTTTGTGACAACAAGATGAGATTTAGACATGTTATAGAAAAGGAATTGCGATCAGGTTTGTTATGATCAATTAGGCATATTGATTTTTATTACTTTTGAGCGTTTTATATAATAAATTATTAAAGGTTTTTTTAACTATAAGCTTATTTGTGTACAATGTATAATGATGATGCGTTGCTGCAAGCCTGGAAGTTTGTTTGATACTATTGAGGCGTTTGGTTTTTTCATTAGATATTGTGAAATTTGACAGACCTGGTTTTAATCTTGAATTTTGTGATGACTAATGTAATACGTTTCTACGTCTTTCACAGGGTTAATCTGGAGATACAGCAGCAACAGAGCATGAATGTAGAACTTGATTTTTTTTTTAAAAGAATGAAGTTATACGAACTTATTGGTCAAAATCGACTGGGAAGATTTAGAAGTTTGTACCTCATGAAGTGGCCAAATCAATGGACCAAAGTGTATGTTCAACTCACTATTTTTATCAAATAATCCTATCATTATGCAAATCTGTAACATTCTTACCAAATACGTATGCGTCACAACATGCCTTATCATAAATTATGATTGAATAGATGGGTGCCTATGCTGATTTAATAAAGTTTTTGTTTGACAAATGGAACATTGTTTTCTTTTCGCACAAAATTGGGTCAAATGGGTCGAGCAAGTTATATACTATCACGTTTGCTTTTACTTTTGCTGTTTGCACATCAGAAATGCAGCTAGGTAAATAAACTTTTTATAAAAGTTAGCGGAAGACTAGCTAAATACCTTTCGAGACTAAGTTAGCCTTGCCGCAACGCGCGGACAATATGCCGACTTGTATATATTATTTCTGGATTTGTCATCCAAAATTAGCAAGTCGCTTCAATTTTGTTCTACACTTTAATAGCATGTCTAAAGTATGTGGAACACACAAACTAATTGCACATGTACATGACCCATTATTGATACACACAACATACTTTTTGGTCTACTAAAAGCATTGTTCTAAAAAGTGCGTCATGACGCCGTTAAAGCCTTGCAAAGACGTGAGGCATGACCTTCACGCTAAGCAATAGACCAAAGCTTATGCTTAAAGCTTGACATGCAATGAGGAGTGAAAAAACGTGATAAAGCGCGGTAAATTGTTATGTGTTAAGGCTTTTTTGAATTCGATTTCGATAAAATCGTTTGTTTATTATAAAAATTAAAAAGATTACCTGCAAAGATAGTTTATTTACTTTATTTTCTTATGTATGACACTATTTGTAAACTCAATATATTTAAAATATGATATAAATATATAACTTTATAAATATTTTCATATTTTGTGCCGCTTTAAGTTACGTTTTAAAAAACGCCATAACTCGTCATGGCTTATAAGATGTGAGGCTTGACCATGACGCCACGGTACGCCTCACGCTATTTATAACCTTGACTAAAAGTAATTTTGAGTTTTGACCCGACCACATATATATAATATATATAATGTGTATAGGTGAAATTTGATGGAGTAAAAAACAAATAGGTAGTTTCACTATGGAAAACGTTGTACTAGTTAATATTCTTTATATGAATTGGACCACCATAAAAAAAAGTCCTATTTTCACAAACATGAATTGCTTAGTTATTCGTTTAAGACGTTAAAACACATCATATTTTTCTCAACGACCAAAAGATGAGTTGTTGTTTACTTATTTGAACCCATGTCAATGATGTCACACTCATTTTACTTTATAATAGAAGGTGTTAGATATTACTATATATTACAAAAGGCAGAATACCCGGCCCACCCACCCACCGGGTTGCATTTAATATTTTGACCCGACATTTAAAAGACTGCCTATATATTTTTTTTTTTTTTTCTACATTGACTTTTTTTTTACCTATTTTTTTTCTTAAAAAAACTTTTTAAAATAAAACTTTACTTTTTTTTTTCTCAAGGAATAACCATCATTCGATCTGCAATGACTGTTGGAGTACATCGGTCTGTAATTTTATGAATAACCTTTAAGTTGCCCTCACCCGTGTACCCTCCGCTCCGCAAATCGTCCCCGTTCTTATATTTTTTCTAAAAAAATTTTAAAAATAAAATTTTCCTTTTTTTTTCTGGAAATACCTCTGCCGCACTGTCGGAGCCATCTAGTCTGTTTTTTTATGAATATTTTTTTCTTAACAGTTAGTTTTTTTTTTACCATTTTTTTCCTTTTTTTTCTCAAAAAGTTTTTAAAAGTAAAATTTTTTTCTCAACAAAAATTTTAAAATAAAAATTTACCTTTTTTTTTTTTTCTCGGAATACCCTCTCGCACTCTTTTAGTCATCGGTCTGTTTTTTTATGAATAAAACTTTAAGCTTCCTCAAACCTCGCTAAAACTTTAAGTTTCCTCAAACCTCGCGCTCCGCTAATCGTCCCGCAACGGCGCGCGGTCGCCAGTTTTTTTTCCCTTTTTTTTCCAAAAAATTTCTAAAATAAAATTTTCCTTTTTTTCCCTCGGAATACCCTCTCGCATGCATTAAATGGCCTTTTGCATTTAGTGTGCATTAAATGCACCGGGTTGACCGGGGTGCATTTAATATGCCGGCTCAACCCTACCCGGTCCGATCGGTTTTTTTTTTTTTTAGAAAAAAAAAATTTGTTTTCTTTTTTTAAATACTCTCTCGCACTTTTTTAGTCATCGGTCTGTTTTTTTTATGAATGTCCGAACATTTTAAATTTTTTTTTTTAAATTGTTTTTTTGCTTTTTTTTTCAAAATATTCACTCACACTTTCTGAGTTATCGGTATTGTCGGGTCGACCCGACCCAGTCCGCCCCGACCCGTTCCTTTTTTTATTTACGAAATAGCCCCTCAAATATTTACGAAATACCCCCTCGCACTATGTGTTAAATTACGAAAACTGCCCTCATTTTAATTTTTTTTATAAAATACCCCTTTCCCCACTAGCGGTCGACCGTTAGTTTTTTTTTAGAATGCACCAAAACAGTGCTTTAAATCGGTCGTTGCTTAACGACCGTTATTATTTTTTTTTTTTACAAAAACATACCTTCTAACACGTCCAACCGAAAACACCAGCTGCCAAACATCCTGCAGCGGAACGCGGGTGAGCCTAACTTGTTTAGTATTATTATGAGTCTAAAGCATAGGGAGTTTAGTGTAAAGTGTTTATTGAGAATACTAACCTAAATTCTGCATTAAGGACTTGTGGTGAAAGTAAGTTAAGGACTCAAGGGTAAGTAAGGTAAGTTTATTATAACTTTTATAGTTGGCTTGCAATTTGTTTATGACTACAGGGTTATAAGTGAGCTTATGGAAAAGTTAGAGGAGCTCATGAGCTAATATCTGGAGGGCTAGACTAAAACTTTCAAGGCTATATAAAGAAGGAAAATAGCTCATTTTATTTTATCTTTTTGTAATCGTTTTCTTTGTTTTCTCTCTTTGATAACCGTGTGTAAATCTTCATCTCCTTCTTTGAGATTGACGATAATAGTTAGGCTTTTTTGTATTCTATTCTGAACTCAAAACCAGTTACAATATTTAAAGTTGTAGACTGATGTTGTGAATAAAATAAGTAGGGAGGTTGGTTGAATTTATTAAAACTTGTTTGTTCTTGATCTCTGTATAAATTTCTACATGGTATTAGAGCCAGGTTGGCTGTGATACAAAGATCGATCAGTTTTCAAAAGTTTCAAAATTAGGGTTTTGATTTCTTTTTTGAGGTTTTTAGTTTTGAGTTAAGATCTGGATAGATTGTGTTGTTAATCGGTTAATTGGTGTTTGAATTAATCGATTTGGTTCATTCTTGAGTTGTTTGAGGTTGATCAAATTTTTAGGGTTTCAAAAAATTTGGGGTTTTTTTGTTCCTGGTGGTTCTTGATAATCAACATTGTGTTGATCTATCTCGTTGGTGATTAATTCTTCAAAAACTAAGGTTTATTGTATCAAACCCTAGTTCAGGGGTTCTTGGATTATTTCTTGCAATTATTGATAGTGTTTGGTTATTTATGTTTAATTTTTAATCAAATTCCTGATCTAATTAGTTGTTTTTTGGTGTTTTTCAGGTTATTTTGTTCTGTTGCGTGTTTGGTTGATTGTTGAGACATCTTGTCTCGATCCTAGAGTGTTGTTTGTGTGCTCTGTAACACCCCTCACTCTCTCTCCTCTTAGGATTGTTTTTAGTGTTGTAGATTGTTGTTGAAGGGATTAGTTTAAGGGAATTGATTGTGGTGTTGTGATTGGAGGTTTATTTGTGATTGAGGAGTGTTGGTATTATAATCTTAGTTTTTTGGTTCTTGATATACACTAAGTTTTGGTACTATTAAGGTAAACCTTGACCTACTTCTTAAGAAGAAAGGGATCCTGGTTCAATAGCCTGATAATAGGTGTATATCTGGTATCATTTATATTTGGGCTTATACTATCTTTCGGTGGTTCTGTGTTTAATCTGTTTATGTGCTTGATTGATTTCTTTATGTTTTCATTATGGTTAAGACTGATAAACCCCCTAAGGACAAAGGCCAAAGCTCTGGTTCTGAATTGTTCTTGCATAGTAATGACACTAATGGTATACCTTTAATCAGTTTTAAACTTGAGGGTTCTGAAAATTATAAAGTTTGGAAAGATGCAATAACTATTGTTATTCATGCAAAAAAATAAACTTAGTTTCATAAATGGAAAATCAACAAGGTGTGAGGAAGAAGTTTTTAAGCAAGAACAATGAGATAGGTGCAATTCTATAGTTCTTAACTGGATTCTTGGATGTGTGTCTGAAGATGTTTTTATGGGTCAAGTTTTTTCTAAAAATGCTAAAGTTGTTTGGGATGAATTGGAAGAAACATATAGTAAACAAGATGCTTCTGTGATATTTATTATGCATTCTAAAATACACTCCTTATCTCAATCTGGTTCCTCTTTATCTGAGTATTATCACAAGTTTAATGCATTATGGAGGCAATATGACTCCCTAGTTAATTTTCCTGACTGCATTTGTGAGAACTCAGAGAAGTTAAAGAAACATAATCAACTCCTTAAGTTGATGCAGTTTCTGATGGGTCTTGATGAGGTTTATGCTCTTATAAGGAGTATAATTTTTACCACTGATCCTATTCCTGATGTCAAAGGAGCCTTTGCTATCTTGTCTAAAGATGAGTCCCACAGGGGTTCTCAAATTCATAATGTGGTTAAGACTAGAAATTCTGCTTTTGTTGCTAGAACTAATAATAGAAATAACAATTAGACTTCTAGTAATAATCAACCTAGAAAACTTAATAAACCCAACTTGGTTTATACTCATTGCAATATAAATGGTCATACTGCTGATAGATGTTTTGAGCTTGTTGGTTATTCTCCTAATTTTAAGAAGAACACTGGTTTTAACAAGACTTTTGCAAGCAATAGTGCTGTTGCAAGAAATAGAGATCAGTCTTCTAGTAATTCTTTCACTGATGAGCAATATAAGAGGTTGATGGACTTGATTAGTGAGAAGACTAGTTCTAGCAGTATGCATGTAAACATTGCAGGTATTAACTGTGTTAGTTTTTATTCTTCTAAGTTCTTCAATCATAATTCTAATATAAAGTCTTATAAACTTTATATTGGATGGATTATTGATTCTGGTGCAAGTCAACATATGACTTACACTATTCTGAATATGTTTAATGTTGTTAAGGTTTCTAAACTAAATATGACAGTTGGTCATCCTAATGGTACCAAGGCTGTTGTCACCCATATGGGTAGTCTAAGGTTGACTGATAAGATTGTCATTCATGATGTTTTAGTTGTGCCAAGATATGAAGTCAGTCTTCTATCAGTGCACAAACAAAGTAAAGATAATAAATACAAAGTTATATTTGATGAAATTGTTTATGTTCTTCGAGATTCTATTCAAAGGACCCAAGTAGGGACTGATAATGAGAGTAATAGGCTATATTTTTTAAATACAGGTAAAAGATTTGTTAATAATAATATTGAAATGTGTTGTTTATCTAAATGTATTTGGCATAATAGACTTGGTCATCCTGCTGACCAAGTTCTGAACATTTTAAAACACAAACTTGATTTCGAAAAGGATAAAACTGATAGTGTATGTGATGTTTGCCATAAGGCTAAACAAACTAGAGATCCATTTCCTTTAAGTGAACATAAGTCTAAGGTTCTTGGACAACTTGTTCATCTAGATGTGTGAGGTCCTCATAAGGTTTAAATTAAGGAAGGATATAATTATTTCCTTACTATTGTTAATGAATATACTAGAGTTGTTTGGGTATTTTTGTTAAGGGGAAAGGATGAAGTATTCCATCATATTGTTACTTTCTTTAACTTGGTTAAAAATCAGTTTGATAAAACTATAAAGGTTTTTAGAAGTGATAATGGAACTGAATTTTTTAATCAAAATATGAAAAGATTTTGTAAAGAAAAAGGTATACTTCATCAGACCTCTTGTCCATATTGTCACACCCCGACGATGGCGGAAACACGAGGCGTGACGGAGGATTAATCATCATAACACAAGATAACATTATAGAGAAAACTAAAATGCATAACATACAGGTTTCACGACATCCTCCGACAACAAGTATGAAACTATGTCAAGACAAGACGAAGAACACAACACATAGTCAAGTATTACAAACCAACACCCAACATAGGGGCAAAATAAGTCTAGAACAATACAAAAACATAACCATGAAAACAAAGACTCAAATGCAATCCTTCAACAATGATCCCCACGGGATACGCTTAGGTCAGTTAAGGCATCCTATCCTGAGCTTAGCGATCATTCACTTTACCTGAAAATGATACTTGAAAAGGTCAACATAAAGTTGGTGAGCTCGTAGGTTTAGAAGTAAACCTAGTTGTTGTGCCAAAATTTAAGTAGTGAACAATTGTGCAATATGAAAGCAGAATGCGTGCAATAATAATAGATTTCCAACATAACAATACCTCATACCATAACAATCCAAACCAAATCATATATCAATTGTGGTCCACACGCTTATAGACTTCTAAACCTATCATCTACCAGTTGGAGCTACACAGTCGGCTAAATAGAGTTGAGCAAAAGTCCATATAGAACTTTGCCTAAATAGATCTCATAGCATTCACATAGTAGCCACATAGCATTCACATAACATTCATACATGCAATCATAGGCACATATCATCGTTCAAAGAATAATAGTTTTTGCAAAGTAGTAAAAGCAGTTAAAAATAGATTTGAGTATCATTTTCCCCCAACGAAAAAGAGTTTAAAAGTGGGGCTACGAGAACTCACCTCAAATAAAATGATAAGTAGCAAAGAGTATGATAGTCAAACAATGGCGTACAACGGCTTCCTGACACGACCTAGCAATTCGACTGATTTAGAAATATGTTTGAAATGGATTATTTGGATCCGATGCATAGGTGTTTTGAAAATGTTTTTATATTACTGCTTTTAGTAGTATTGGTTGCGTAGTGGTTAATGATTTAGACTCGAAGGAGATACATCAAAGTATGTATGCTAGATAGTATATACTTATACTATTTAAGAAAATAGACAAGTAAAAATAACAAGACTTATATAATAGATATTAATAAATATGTTCGGTAAATCTATCTGGTAGCCTCAAGTTACCTAGTTTAATTGTATAGATTATAAGAAATGACGCGTTTTAATTACACAAGACCATTAAAGAAGTTTTATAATTGAATGAAGGGTAAATTACACCACTCGTCCCCATGGTTAGGCCTGATTGCGGATTCAGTCCCTAGATAATGGGGGTCGATGTCGTTAGTCCTTTTTTGTCACTGTTGTTACCCGTTTGGTCCCTCGAGCCCCGTTATATGAAACGGGTGTTAGTTTGACTTTTCAACGATGGGCAATTTAGTAATTTTAAATTTTCGTCATTATTTCATCGTTGGTCTCTCACTAAATTTTTTTCTTTGTTTTTTTGTTTTTTTTCCAACAGGTGTTTTACTGTTGATATTTTTTGTCCTTTAGTGTTTGCACCATTGGTCCCTGGCTCGTTTTTATGTGTTATAAATGATGGTTTGGAAAGTATAAGACACAATATTATAAAATAGCCGCTCGTTGTGCGTGTGGTTTGGAAGCTGTGATTAGGACATCATGGACTAATCGGAATTCAGGTCGTCGTTTCTATGGTTGTCCTACACTTGTAAGTATGATCCGATTTAAAAATATGTAACAAATCATTTTGTTTGTTTATTTACACATCCTTTTTCAACTCTTTTCAGAATCCAACCTGTGTTAACTTCCTCAGGTGGTATGATCCACTAATGTGTCAACGGTCTGTTCAGATTATCCCAGGGTTTTTGAGGTCACGTTAGGAGCTTGAAGAAATCGTTGCTATGGTTGAATAAAAGCGACGCAATTTACTGAAATTTCTCATCATCAGCTGAGTTGTTTTTGGGTTTTGTGTTTACTGTACAATGTGAATGTTTAAAGAAGTTGGTTTTTTTGCTAGATGTTCTTAATAGGTAATGGGTTATGTGGCTGAATGTGGTTTTGTGTTGGTTGATGGAATGAATATGTTCGGTTGTTAGTCATATTATTGTGGATGGATGCGTTAATTTGTTTGGCTTATAAAGTCTACGGGTATGATTTAGTGAAACTCAATTGGGTCACTGGTATGATTTAGCAAAAGTCAAATAATCTGTATAACCATTTGACATTGAGAACAACAACTGATCATGAATAATTCATACAATTGATTAGACTAGATAAACCCCAACTAAAGTAATTCATAACAAACATAAACAAAGCCACTACCCCAAACACTATGGCAGCTAACTTTAGAAAGAAAGCATTCTTTTGACTTTTCTTTGATTCTTCCATTAAAGAAGATGAAGATATTCTTGAAATGGTTTTCTAATTTTAAGTTTGTTTCTGTTTTTTAAGAAAAAAAGAAGTCCTGACTTTATAACTGTTGCCCATTGATAATAGTTTGAAGTGGTTTTGTTAGTGTTCTTTTACTTACATCGTTGGTCCCTCAATGCGTTCTATTGGCTTTCTATTTCCCACCAAATTCAAAAGGAATGTTCTTCACGTTAGTTGCACGCTTGGTTCTTGTAATAAGTGCATGATGTGATGTCACAATTTAGCCACATTTAACATTTACCATTCCAATGAAGTAATTGCGTTTTTTGACACTTCGTTTGTGTAATCAATTAATCTCCATATATTCACTTGTATATAAATCCACTTCACGTATCTCCCTTCAAATTCAAAACACACACACATACATACCTTAACTTCCTAAACCCTTTCACTTTCCTAAAACCCACCTTTTTGTATTGCTGCTGCTCGTGGAATTGTTCATCTGGAGGAACTCATGCAGATGCAAAGGAAAGCTCAACAAGCAAACGAACTTTCCAATTTAACGAGGCAGAGACAGTTGCTTGTAAGTGTAAATTATAGGCGTGCGATAATAGAAGAGCTTGAACGTTTTTCGGGAAATTTGGTGGCCTGTAAGATGAGAGAGCACCTCAAGCTTATTCAGAAGGCTGTTTTCATTGAGGTGATTGAGCTGAAGAAGGAATTGTGCCTTCATGTCCTTCATAAGATTGAAACCCATGTTTGCTCAGATCGTATCTGGTTACTCATTATTGATACCAAACTCACAGACTCAAGAGTCTAAAAACAAGACAACACACGTAACCTGTAATTTAGTAGTAATAAAAACGGTACAACACAATTATTAATAAGCAATATTACACCTTTATTATACATAGGATATTATCCTATAAGGTCGCCAGCTTTGTGTTTGGTCGCCTATTTTAAAGAAATTCCACCAATGTCACACGCTAGATTAAAGACATGCATAAAGGAAGAAAACAACGGACACACTAAAGGAAGAAAACAACAGACACATTAGTTAAAACTTAATACACATTATACACCTATACGGCGTAGCCAGAAATACTTGCTACGCCATATACTGTCTCGGTAACCGATTTTCAATTTCATAAAAACTAAATACACGAACACTATAAAAAACAAAACACTAACAAAACTAAAACAAAACACAAAAAGCTACTCTAGAACAAACAACAACAAAATAGTGTTTTTCATTACGTGGTTTGCACCATCAAACCACACCAAAAGTGGCACCATCTCACCCGATGATGCACACCCGTAGTGGTGATGGTGTCGCGGTGGAGGAGCTTCACGGGTAGTGAAGAACCATCATTGCGGCCAGTATTAGTGTAAATATCAGAGATTTTTTTTAATCTTTGCTATTTAGTGCAAAAAATACTTCTAAATACACTCTATTCTCAATTTGAGTAAAAGGAAGTAAATAAAAGTGATAAAATGTTAAAAAAAAACTAATGTTCTCAAGTTTTTTTAAAGAATGAAAGTGAAAATAAATGGATGAAATAGAAAATATCTTGTTCACAAAAATTTCACCCACTTTTGTGGTGAAACACAATTTACTTCCTTTTTCCTTCTTTTACTACCTTTTACTTTACTTTGTTTTCACTTGCTTCTTATTTTTTCTTGAGAACACAATGTGACTAAACCAGACTCAGTTTTCTCTCTCTTAGACCAAACAGTGACCAAACACCCGTAATGCAACCAGACACGTGACCGAACACTAAAACCAAAAAACAACCTCACAAAAATAAATTAAAAAACTATCCCACACACAAACACTTTCATTTTGTTCGATCTAAGTATGGACCAAACAATTAATTTCAAAATTTTGACTGACCAAACCGTTCGATTTTAATAATGAGGTTTTTGGTCGGGTCATGTGAAGATTCACCAAAAGGTTCGGTTGAAAAACCACTAATCTAAAGGTACGAAACGTGCAGAATAACCATGTTGTGTTGTGCTGTAAAAGCTATATTGAGAAGTGACAACTTAAGAAACTCAAGACGTACAGAAAACAATACTAGCGGTTCACGGGGTGGTAAAAACGTGAAAAGCAATTAATATGAAAAAGTGAAAATGTCCGAAGGGGAGTCAAAATGTCCATTGATAACCATTATATGTTGTATATATATACTATGTTTCGGTTAAAACTACGTCGTTTTGACGTAGTTGCTGCAGTAACCGGCCCATCGGGCTCCCACTTTGGGCCGGCTCATTTGACTTTTTTTTTCGTTTTGACATACTTGCTACAGTAACCAGCCCATCGGGCTCTCACTTTGGGCCGGCACATTTGACTTTTTTTAACCGGCACATAGAAAAACGTTAGAAAACGATCAAACACGTAATAAATCGGACGAAGACGTAAAAAATAGACGAAGATATAAAAAACGGACGAAAACGTAAAAAAACGGACGAAAACATAAAAAAACAGACGAAAACATAAGAAATCGGAGAAAAACGTAAAAAAAACAGACGACAATGTAAGAAATCGGACGAAAACGTAAGAAATCGGACAAAAACGGAAAAAACGTAAGAAATCAGACGAAGACGTAAAAAAAATGACAAAAACGTAAAAAAAACAGACGA
>BQNB010000011.1:69955-202934 GCA_026074375.1 Tanacetum coccineum | reverse complement strand
CTCTCACGCCAGAATCCATTTTTGCGCACTATTTATGGCTATTAATTTATTTTCTATTACACGGTTGGTCCCTGTGAGGTTTTTTTATCACGATTTAATTACTTTAATGTGATTATGGTTGTTTATCATGAGCACAATGTGTATTTTGTGTGAGTATATTATGTTTGATAAGTAGGATTAGTCAAAAATACATTGAAAATTTTAAACTAATTATAACAAAGTAAAGAAGAGGCTTTGGATAGTCCCCAAATACCTTAGTGAGCCATTATAACAACAATTTTAGATAAACATTCTACAAGGAAGGATAATCAAACACTAGTAGATGACATAATGAATTCAAAAACCTTATGGTCAAGTTTTTTATATCCCACATCATACATACATATATATATGACTCTCTCTATAGCATTCTTTCGTTTGGAACAATAAATTACATCCACTGTTATTATGATTAAATCATTCTTTCGTTTGGAATGATAAATTCTACAAATGACTCTCTATAGCATCCTGATTCGTAATTTGTTGGATCAAATGTCTCTCTATGTTCATCTTCTCTGAATACTTCTATTTTTGGTCGAATATTCTTTATACTTGCTAAAATCTAACGGCTTATAATCAACCTTGATGTCATCTTATAAACCATTTTACTATTAGCTCATAAACTATTTTACCAATTTCCTATAAACTAAATTATTGTCAACTTATATACTATTTCATTTTCATTTTATGAATTGTTTAGATTACTTCACAAATCGTTTGACTAAGACCTTATAAACATTTTCAGAGTCATCCGATAAACCATTTTGCTACTATACTATAAACCATTTTGCTACTATACTATAAACCATTTTACTATCATCTTATAAACTATTCTGTTGTCATTATATGATCTATTTTGCATTCACTTTATGAACTATTTTATTACATTATAAAACCATTTAATACCATTATATATATAACACTAGTTTGACGAAAACGAGCATTGCATCGTTAGTCCTCAATTATACATAGCTTGATCACCTATGTATAATTCAGGAAGGACCATGCTATGCTGGGAGTAGTCGCCAAATTTTTTATCAAAATCAACTTTCTATTTATATTCCAAAAAGGCGAATATTTCATGCATCAACTATTATTTATTCCATATCCGGTGGTTATCCTACTTAATTGTTTTATTGAACCCTTCGAACACGTTAGCAAGCTATACAACTTAAACTACCTCGGGAACTCATTAGAATCCATATCACCTTTCGCGTCTTGAACCCAAGGAGACATTTACCTCATTAAACATTGTCTTCCCACTAGATGCATTTTGACTAGTCATCAAGCTACAAATTATCGAGGATCCTGTAAAGATCATGGACCATCAGGTCAAACAATTAAATCAAGGTCGTATCCTCATCATTTTGCAAGTAAACCGACGGCGAATAAGGCGAATTAAGCATCGGGGTGGCGCTCCTTTAAAGGGAGGAGGATGTAACATTTCATATTTAAGGTCACTATTTATCCCGAGCTTTATTTTATTTTCTAAATTTTATAGAATTTTTCATAATTCGTACTTTGTATAATCATTCGTTTTAACGATCGAGAAATCAACGAATGCTTATTTTAAGCCTTGAGAGCTTATTTATTTTACTTTTAGTATTTTTCAACTTTTATTCGTGTTTGGCCGAAACCGCGTTAAAAATCGTGTTTTTATAACAAATAACGAGTTAATTAGACTATTGGGACTAAGAACCAAGTAATACAAAATTTAACCAAACAAAATACCCAACCAAGCCCACCTCAATAAGGGGGGCCGGTTCCTAAGCTTGAACAAACGACCCTTTTCTTTTTGTATATTTGTTTAAATATGGAAGATTGCTAGTTCTTATCAATTCCCTATATAAAGTCTTTATACCACTTAATCTCCTACCATAAAACACACACACGAATTTATAAAAAGAAAACCATCGGTATTCTCCTTCTCTTCCTACTGTGTTCGACACAGCCACCACAAAAACCACCATCATCATCATCAAACCTCCACCAAATCACTTCCATTATACTTCAAAACACTCACACAATCATTCCCAGTCATTCCCTGTTCTTAAAAACCACCATGCATTAAGATTCATGATTTTTTTTATTTTCATAAAACTTTGATTTTAGGGTTTAAATCAAATTGGGTCCAAGAGAAGCATTAAGGGTTGATTGTTATTGTTTTTAAACAAGTTTGGTGTAGAAGATTAAAGCTTTTGGGGCTTTTTTGTTCCTCTTGGTGGTCGCCAAATATTAACCTACGAGGGGTTTGATATTGTTTGATTTTCTTCAATTGATATAGCATCTTGAGCATCTTGTTTACCTTCTTGCTTGGTTTAATTTTCATATATATTGCATGTGATTATTTTTATGTTTGAGAATCCATGAGCTAAATGCATGTCAAATTTTTGATGTTGTTGGTGATCGGATAGGCTAGGTAGAGGAGATATGCTAGTATTAGGAGTTTTGTGAGGCTTAATTTGGTGTTGAAGGGGTTGAAAGACACCCAATATTAGGGAAGAAAGTTTGATGATATAATTAGGCGAATCGAGTTTGTTAAATCTGAGATTTTGTTGATTAATATGTTAGAAGTCGTCCTAATGATCGTTTTGGTATAAATAGAGGCTTCTAACTCTTAAAAACGAATGAGATACGTCCGATAGAAATTTGGAAAAGGATGAATGTTAATTTGGTGTTACTCGTTTTTGTGCAGAAATTTAAGTCGACTTGTGGACATCATAACTTGGTCATTATAAAAGCTTTTCTAGGTTTTCTTGATTTTATGAATAAGTTCATCGAATCTACTTTCCAACGAAAGAAGTCTCTCGGATTTTCAGTACTTAAAAGTGGGTCAAAAGGATTTTACAAAAATAGCTGTTGAAACTGCGTTTCTGAGTCAGAATTTAGGTTCCAAAGATGTAGTGAGCAAACATATCAAAACTTAATATTTTTTAACTAATATTAAACTGTAGCATGTCCATAATGTGTGTGAATTACTGTAATTTTTCCAAATTTTTTTTGGAAGGTTTAAAGGGGTCAGCTCATGCCAAACTTTGGCAAGGTTTTAGCAGACCCTGTTTTGGATACATTGCGTTGTGGAATTTTCAAAAAATGGTTAGACATACTAGGAATTTTTAGGGAAAATGTAGTAACTTATCAATACATATAAGAGTCTAGGAATGGAAGATGGGAGACCGTTGAGGTCATTTGGTATTTCTTTAGGCGTCGTCAAGCGACTAGTAAAACCGATAAAATTTCAGAAAATGTAAGTGGTAAGACTATTAGTGGCGTTCATTCATGGATTATTCGACATAAGATTTCTTACATGCCAGCATATGTATTATCTTATATTTTTGCAATTTATGCATTTCTTAGTAAGTATAATTCCTAATACACAGACCATTAATATTTTAGGTCGCGGTTGAGTTTCTGGCATCTTTCTCCCTTTGTTGATTTCTCATTTGCTACTTCTTCATACGGTGAGTTCATAGCCTCGCCTTTATAAATTTTAAATGCTTTCTTAAACCCGACGAGGGAGATACATGTTATCTTATCAAATTAAACACAAGTTGTTTTCAGTATGCTGGACCCGAATATATATCTTTATTGCATGAGTAGCATTTGCCAAAAGACCCCAATTTCATGAACCGTTAACTACCTATAATGGGTAGCCGCTGTTACAATTAATAGATCTATGGGCTTGACAACCCGGTCCGTTTAGGGATGCATCCATTGCAGGATCACCCAGGACATATTGTATCGAGATTTTAGTAGGTATAAGGCAAAGATACCTAACCTGGGGGCAAAATTATTGAATATTCTTATATGAATCATATTAGTAGATGGGATCAGTGTCACGAGCTCAATGAAATATTTACTAATAACTCATATGTACAACAAGTTATCCGATGATTTATCAATACTTGTGTTCACTCTTTTATTCATATAAACTCTATGAATTCACTCAATGTTTTCGTTAAATTTTTAGCATGTTTTATCTTAGGTAATCAAGGATGATGACTTGGCATGGACAAGGAGTATTGCGCAAAAATTTTCATAAACTTGTCTTTGTTCCATTCTTCAAAAGCTTTATGTTGATGTTTTTTAAAACTTATGTTATTTTATGGTGACGATCTTGTGGCTAATTTTGTACTCTGATTTCAAGAATGGAACTAATGTTTTGTAACGTCTCTTTTCGGGTTGTTCTTTATATTCTTATGTGATTGTGCTATGACTTAACACCCAAATTATTGGTTCCGCTACGTGTAATTTGGGGGTGTTAAAGATTGGTATCAAGAGCTTAAGGTTATAGAAAACTATGTCATTTTCAAAAACCTAAACTATAACTTTCTTTTCCTATTTTTCACGCGCTAAGAATCCTCGTGTTTCCCGTTCAAGTCATACTTGTGATTCCTATTTTAGTAATTATGCACGCTTCGGGTGTATTATTGTTAAGTATTTATAAGATAAATACTATGATACATATCGAGATAGATATCGATTGTTAAGCTTTATATTAATGCTTTTGCATTTATTTACATGTTTAAATGAATCATTGTTAAATCATCATATTCATTTTAATGCATTTGCATTCATTCGTATATTGCATAAATTTGTATCTATGTAGTGACCTTATATATATTTATTTCTGCGTGATTGCAGATTATCATGGCAAATCCTCGACCTCCTGATCCCTTATATACTTCCTTTAGCATCTCTAATAGTATTATATGAATACGGATTTTATAATACTTGATTTTCTTTTCCATTTTTTACGTGTATGTTCGGGATTACCGCTACCTATTTACCTTATATCGATCAGTTATATAAATATTGACCACTCCTCTTATCGTGTACTTTCTGATTTCTCATTTAATCCCTCGAGCATCAATACTGGTATTATATAAGGATACCTGCATATATGAGTTACCTTCTTCTCGATCTCTTACGATTATCTCCGTGAGTACCACTATCTACTTATATAAAAGTAATTTATATAAGTGTCAACTATTTTCGATCACTTATGTCTACTTTGTAGAGTGCCTCTATATTTTTATATGAAGGCTGTCTATATGAATACTAAAGCTTTTCTAAGACATTGTGAATGACACAATGGTCTCGTTTATTTTCAAGACATTGTGAGTAATACAACGATCCCTAATACTTTCTCAAGTAATTGCTAGTGATGCAATTGTCTCTAAAACTTCTCATGATTTTGGATAATTCCATTTTGGATGATATCGAAGTTTGACAAGGTTTGACAATTCCATTGGTTATCCCACTATTCGACTTTGAGTTTGAACACTCACCTCATATTCTCGAAATGCTTACGTTCCATAATCCGTTCCATGAAGACATGCCGACTAATTCGGTTATGACTTTTTCATGTCACCTCATAACCCTTCATTCTTTTGAAAAACGATTATTCATTTATTCCCGTGTAATATGTCATCGGGGAACGTCCACTTTTGGAACTTTCGAGTAAAATTTGTGTGTTCATGTTTTGATTCTCTTGTATCGATTCCTACCAAGTAAATCTTAAACCATTGATTTTAGAAATTCATAAGTTTTCGTGTTTAAAAGTGTGTTAAATAGTTAAGCAGACCTTTGTATAGGGGTTTAGAAGAATTAAAATGGTGTTTGGTTGGATTTTGAAATGGGTTTTTAGGGCAGTTTGTATCCAACAGGTTGTGGGGTTAATTACGAATTATTTTTGGTCATAAGGCACCTGAGAAAGTTAATAAGAATGTCTTAAGTGTATATGGTTCTTTGGATAGGGCCGTATCTTCTCCAGATGAGCAAAATATCATCGTTTTACTAAAACTGGTCAAATCTGGTAGACCGGTTGGGAAAACTAGAACAACTCCATATTTTTTTATTAAATATTCAAAATGGAATTATGGTACCTGTAGAGGACTCTTAAGGCTATCACTACCTACTGGCCTCACATCAATAGCATCAATAGATTTCAAATTACGCTCATTTTTGTAAGGCACAAAAATTAATCACAAATTCCTAGGGACTGCTTTTGGAACAGCAGTTTGTTGGGTATGTTTCAAAATATTTTTGGTCTATGAAGGCCTGGTAAATTTAACTATGAGGTAGAGAAACATCTTAGGTACGTACGGGAATTCGGATGGAGTCATATCGACGTCCGACGAATGAGTTGTCGCCGAAACGGCAAATCTAGTCATACATTTAGACCAGAATTTGAATGAGTAATAAGTCCAAAAATTCATATAGAAACACCTAAATATGTAAAACTGTAAGTTCTAGATATTTAACCATCTTAGATTTTAGCGATCATTTCAGCTTTTACGGACGCACGGTTTAGGAGATACATTAAGAATGGTGAGGAGGTAAAATTCAAAAAATAATCTGCACTTAAATTGAAGGGTAAAATGGTAATTTCACCTAGGTTTTGAAACTTTTTGGGCAATGGGACGTACATTTCTAGAAATTAGACTCGAACTGCTTTCCGTAGGCGAGAATCTCATATTTTTATCATCCCCAGATTAGGAACTAGGATTTTAAGATTAAGGTTTAATATAAAGATTTGAGTGATCAAGTAGCTAAGGGTTTATTGTTTTGGGGTTTTGTGAGATTCGGCTAAAAAAGGGAAACAAGAAGAATCCGCGTTTTGATTTTATTCTCGCTCATAGTCGTTCGTGTGAGCATCTTAAAAACCCTTCTCTATATTATTTTTATTCGTATATTTTTATACTTAATTTGCTTGTCGTGGAATCCACATGATAGTGCGTTAGGATGGTGTTGGATGAATGTGGATAATTGAAAGTGATTAGATGACGGAGGTAGGTTAGTTTAGGCGCATTGTGAAGCTTTGGTAAAGTTAAAGTAGCGTTTGGTAGAGTTTCGGAATAGACCAATTAATGCAGAAAATTACGCAGCGTGTTTTGACTATCGTAAAAATGCGAAAACTGATTTTTGGTTTAGAAATATGATTTCGGTAGGTGGACCGTCCCGTATCTCTTAAAAACAAAGTTTTTATGGCCGAAAGAAGTTTGGAAAATTGTTTTGTAAAAATCCGGCACTTATTCTTAATAATAAATCTGCGCAGAAAAATAAAAGGGTATTTTAGTCATTTTTTGGTCCGTTTCGGCCTTCGACCAAAACATGAAAGTTGTCCGGAATATCGTTTTCTATGCACATTAAGAAAACTGGGTTTGAAAGTGCATAAAAGTAGGAATTTTGGTCTAAATACAGATCTGCATTTTTGTAAAGATATTTCAGCAACTATTTTGAAAAATGAGCTGAGGTAGTTTTTAACTTGGGATTCGGGCTGTTTCTGGTCCGAACCGGCCTTTCGCTAAAACATAAAAGTTGTTTATTTTAACGTTTTACACAATAACTCGCGAGTTTTGATCTAAAAATGCTAGACGATAGGAAAACATAGGGGTAAATGTTAGTATCTTGGAAAAATTGAAGTAGTTGCTGATTTTTGTTAAAAAAAATGGGATTTTGAGTGTTTTAGTGTCCGTTTGAACTTGAAAAACATTAACGAATATTATTAGATGATTAATAAATTATTGGGTGCGTTCGGTCACGTTTTAAAAAAATTAGGAAGTCTATTTTTAGAAACTTTATATATATAAAGACATATTGTGGGAAATAAGAATAGTATATAAATAATGGATGGGTCGGTATTAACGGGAAATATAATGTTTCATTTAACGATATTAATGTCTCTGAATATCCGGACTTTCTAAAAATTGTAACTTTCTAAAAATAGAAACTTTTTAGAAAAATAACGTAACTTAATTATGAGTGTGACTCTATTCTAGGATGTTTTAATAAGTAAATTTAGGACGCACGTGTGGATTCTATGGGTACTTCTCTTATAGTTAATAAACTACAATCGATTCCTTTTAATCGTATTTTTCTCTTTTGTGTGAGTTGTTAACAGATGAATAAAGGATTTATCTTTATTGTTGTTTCATCGCCGTGTTTCTTGGTTCCTGGCACATTACATCTCATTCTTTTTCTAGCTACTTCATGTGATTTTGGAGAGTCATACCGCCAAGAAATCAACTTCTAAGTTCGGCAAATATCAAATGCCTCTCTACGTTCATTTTGTCGATCGAATAACTCCTTACATTGATTTCTTTTGAGCGTTGCTGTATTTTGATACCTTTGATGCCTACTTCTATCCACGGTTATTATGATCAAGTCGTTCTTTTGTTTGCAACGATAAATTCTACAAATGACTCTCTATAGCATCTCGATTCGTGATCTGTTGGAACAAATGGCTCTCTATGTTCATTTTCTCTGAATACTTCTACGTTTGTTCGAATATTCTTTATACTTGCTAAGATCTATCGCTTTATAATCAACCCTGATGTCATCTTCTAAACCATTTTATTGTTAGCTCATGAACTATTTTACTAATTTTCTATAAACTAAATTATTGTCATCTTATATACTATTTCGTTTCCATCTTATAAATTGTTTTGTTACTTCACAAATCGTTTGGCTAAGACCTTATAAACATTTTCACAATCATCCAACAAACCATTTTGCTACTATTTTATAAACCATTTTACTATCGTCTTA
Source organism: Tanacetum coccineum (assembly GCA_026074375.1). Classification (NCBI taxonomy): domain Eukaryota; kingdom Viridiplantae; phylum Streptophyta; class Magnoliopsida; order Asterales; family Asteraceae; genus Tanacetum; species Tanacetum coccineum. The sequence continues at coordinate 194,342 of BQNB010000011.1, read as the reverse complement.
TAAACTATTATGTTGTCATCATATGAGCTATTTTGCATTCACTTTATAAACTATTTTATTATATTATAAAACCATTTAATACCATTATATACATAACACTAGTTTGACGAAAACGAGCATTTCATCGTTAGTCCTCAATTATACATAGCCTGATCACCTATGTATAATTCAGGAAGGACCATGCTATGCTAGGAGTAGTCGCCTAAAATTTTTTTTATTAAAATCAATTTTCAACTTATAATCTCAAAAATCGAACATTTCATGCATTAACTATTATTTATTCCATATTCGGTTACTATCCTACTTAATTGTTTTATTAAACCCTTTTAGCACGTTAGCAAGCTATACAACTAAAACTACCTCGAGAACTCAGTAGAACCCATATCACCTTCACGTCTTAAACCCAAAGAGATGTTTATCTCATTAAACCTTTTCTTTCCGCTAGATGCATTTCGTCTAGTCGTCAAACTACAAATTATCAAGGATCCTGTAAAGATCATGGACCATCAGGTCAAACAAATAAATCAAGGTCGTATCCTCATCTTTTAGCAAGTAAACCGACGACGAACAAGGCAAATTAAGCATCGGGGTGGCGCTCCTTTAAAGGGAGGAGGATGTAACATTTCATATTTAAGGTCACTATTTATCCCGAGCTTTATTTTATTTTCTAAATTTTATAGAATTTTTCATAATTCGTACTTTGTATAATCATTCGTTTTAACGATCGAGAAATCAACGAATGCTTATTTTAAGCCTTGAGAGCTTATTTATTTTACTTTTAGTATTTTTCAACTTTTATTCGTGTTTGGCCGAAACCGCGTTAAAAATCGTGTTTTTATAACAAATAACGAGTTAATTAGACTATTGGGACTAAGAACCAAGTAATACAAAATTTAACCAAACAAAATACCCAACCAAGCCCACCTCAATAAGGGGGGCCGGTTCCTAAGCTTGAACAAACGACCCTTTTCTTTTTGTATATTTGTTTAAATATGGAAGATTACTAGTTCTTATCAATTCCCTATATAAAGTCTTTATACCACTTAATCTCCTACCATAAAACACACACACGAATTTATAAAAAGAAAACCATCGGTATCCTCCTTCTCTTCCAACTGTGTTCGACACAGCCACCACAAAAACCACCATCATCATCATCAAACCTCCACCAAATCACTTCCATTATACTTCAAAACACTCACACAATCATTCCCAGTCATTCCCCGTTCTTAAAAACCACCATGCATTAAGATTCATGATTTTTTTTATTTTCATAAAACTTTGATTTTAGGGTTTAAATCAAATTGGGTGCAAGAGAAGCATTAAAGGTTGATTGTTATTGTTTTTAAACAAGTTTGGTGTAGAAGATTAAAGCTTTTGGGTCTCTTTTTTTCCTCTTGGTGGTCGCCAAATATTAACCTACAAGGGGTTTGATATTGTTTGATTTTCTTCAATTGATATAGCATCGTGAGCATCTTGTTTACCATTTTGCTTAGTTTAATTTTCATATATATTGCATGTGATTATTTTTATGTTTGAGAATCCATGAGCTAAATGCATGTCAAATTTTTGATGTTGTTGGTGATCGGATAGGCTAGGTAGAGGAGATATGCTAGTATTAGGAGTTTTGTGAGGCTTAATTTGGTGTTGAAGGGGTTGAAAGACACCCAATATTAGGGAAGAAAGTTTGATGATATAATTAGGCGAATCGAGTTTGTTAAATCTGAGATTTTGTTGATTAATATGTTAGAAGTCGTCCTAATGATCGTTTTGGTATAAATAGAGGCTTCTAACTCTTAAAAACGAATGAGATACGTCCGATAGAAATTTGGAAAAGGATGAATGTTAATTTGGTGTTACTCGTTTTTGTGTAGAAATTTGAGTCGACTTGTGGACATCATAACTTGGTCATTATAAAAGCTTTTCTAGGTTTGAATAACTTCATCGAATCTACTTTCCAACGAAAAAAGCCTCTCGGATTTTCAGAATTTAAAAGTAGGTCAAAAGGGTTTTACAAAAATAGTTGTTGAAACTACGTTTCTGAGTCAGAATTTAGGTTCCAAAGATGCAGTGACTTGACATATCAAAACTTAATATTTTTAAACGAAATTTAAACTGTAGCATGTCCATAATGTATGTGAATTACTGTAATTTTTCTAGATATTTTTTTGGAAGGTTTAAAGGGGTCAGCTCATGCCAAACTTTGGCAAGGTTCCAGCAGACCCTGTTTTGGATATACTAGGAATTTTTGAGGAAAATGTAGTAACTTATCAATACATATAGGAGTCTAGGAATGAAATATGGGCGACCATTGTGGTGATTTGGTATTTCTTTAGGCGTCATCAAGCGACTAGTAAAACGGATAAAATTTCAGAAAATGTAAGTGGTAAGACTATTAGTGGCGTTCATTCATAGATTCTTCGACATAAGATTTCTTACATGCCGGCATATGTATTATCTTATACTTTTGCAATTTATGCATTTCTTAGTAAGTATAATTCCTAATACACAGACCATTAATATTTTAGGTCGCGGTTGAGTTTCGGCATCTTTCTCCCTTTGTTGCTTTCTCATTTGCTACTTCTTCATACGGTGAGTTCATAGTCTCGCCTTTATAAATTTTAAATGCTTTCTTAAACCCCGCGAGGGAGATACATGTTATATTATCAAATTAAACACAAGTTGTTTTCAGTATGCTGGACCCGAATATATATCTTTATTGCATGAGTAGCATTTGCCAAAAGACCCCAATTTCATGAACCGTTAACTACCTATAATGGGTAGCCGCTGTTACAATTAATAGATCTATGGGCTTGACAACCCGGTCCGTTTAGGGATGCATCCATTGCAGGATCACCCAGGACATATTGTATCGAGATTTTAGTAGGTATAAGGCAAAGATACCTAACCTGGGGGCAAAATTATTGAATATTCTTATATGAATCATATTAGTAGATGGGATCAGTGTCACGAGCTCAATGAAATATTTACTAATAACTCATATGTACAACAAGTTATCCGATGATTTATCAATACTTGTGTTCACTCTTTTATTCATATAAACTCTATGAATTCACTCAATGTTTTCGTTAAATTTTTAGCATGTTTTATCTTAGGTAATCAAGGATGATGACTTGGCATGGACAAGGAGTATTGCGCAAAAATTTTCATAAACTTGTCTTTGTTCCATTCTTCAAAAGCTTTATGTTGATGTTTTTTAAAACTTATGTTATTTTATGGTGACGATCTTGTGGCTAATTTTGTACTCTGATTTCAAGAATGGAACTAATGTTTTGTAACGTCTCTTTTCGGGTTGTTCTTTATATTCTTATGTGATTGTGCTATGACTTAACACCCAAATTATTGGTTCCGCTACGTGTAATTTGGGGGTGTTAAAGATTGGTATCAAGAGCTTAAGGTTATAGAAAACTATGTCATTTTCAAAAACCTAAACTATAACTTTCTTTTCCTATTTTTCACGCGCTAAGAATCCTCGTGTTTCCCGTTCAAGTCATACTTGTGATTCCTATTTTAGTAATTATGCACGCTTCGGGTGCATTATTGTTAAGTATTTATAAGATAAATACTATGATACATATCGAGATATATATCGATTGTTAAGCTTTATATTAAAGCTTTTGCATTTATTTACATGTTTAAATAAATCATTGTTAAATCATCATATTCATTTTAATGCATTTGCATTCATTCGTATATTGCATAGTTTTTTTATCTATGTAGTGACCTTATATATATTTATTCTTGCGTGATTTGCAGATTATCATGGCAAATCCTCGACCTCCTGATCCCTTATATACTTCCTTTAGCATCTCTAATAGTATTATATGGATACTGATTTTATAATACTTGATTTTCTTTTCCATCTTTTACGCTTATCTTCGGGATTACCGCTACCTATTTACCTTATATCGGTCAGTTATATAAATATTGACCACTCCGCTTATCGCGTACTTCCTGATTTCTCATTTACTCCCTCGAGCATCAATACTGGTATTATATAAGGATACCTACATATATGAGCTACCTTCTTCTCGATCTCTTACGATTATCTCCGTGAGTACCACTATCTACTTATATAAAAGTAATTTATATAAGTGTCGACTATTTTCGATCACTTATGTCTACTTTGTAGAGTGCCTCTATATTTTTATATGAAGGCTGTCTATATGAATACTAAAGCTTTTCTAAGACATTGTGAATGACACAATGGTCTCGTTTGTTTTCAAGACGTTGTGAGTAATACAACGATCCCTAATACTTTCTCAAGTAATTGCTAGTGATGCAATTGTCTCTAAAACTTCTCGTGATTTTGGATAATTCCCTTTTGGATGATATCGAAGTTCGACAAAGTTTGTCAATTCCATTGGTTATCCCACTATTCGACTCTGAGTTTGAACACTCACCTCATACTCTTGAAATGCTTACGTCATTCCGTAATCCGTTCCATGAAGACATGCCGACTAATTCAATTACGACTTTAACATGTCACCTCATAACCTTTCAATATTTTGGAAAACGATTATTCATTTATTCCCGCGTAATGTGTTGTCGGAGAACGTCCACTTTTGGAACTTTCAAGTAAAATTTGTGTGTTCATGTTTTGATTCTCTTGTATTGATCCCTACTAAGTGAGTCTTAAATCCTCGATTCTGTAAATTCATGAGTTTTGTGTTAAATAATTAAGCGTGCCTTTGTATAGGAGTTTAGAGGAATTAAAATGGTGTTTGATTGGATTTTGAAATGGGTTTTTAAGGCAGTTTGTAACCAGTAGGTTGTAGGGTAAATTATGAATTATTTTCGGCCATAAGGAACCTGGAAAAGTTAATACGAATGTAGGTATATGTCTTAAGTGTATGTGGTTCTTTGGATAGGGTCGTATCTCCTCCGGATGAGCAAGATATCGTCGTTTTACTAATACTAGTCAAAATTGGTATACCATTGGGAAAACGAGAATAACTCCATATTTTTTTTCTATTAACTTTTCAAAAAGGAATTACGGTACCTGTAGAGGACCTTTATGGTTATCACCAGCCACTGACCTCACATCAGTAGCATCAATAGATTTCAAATTACGCTCATTTCCGTAAGGCACAAAAATTAATCACAAATTCCTAGGGACTGCTTTTGGAACAGCAGCTTGTTGGGTATGTTTCAAAATATTTTTGGTCTATGAAGGCCTGAGAAATTTAACTAGGAGATAGAGAAACATCTTAGATACATATGGGAATTCGGATGGAGTCATATCGACGCCCGACGAATGAGTTATCGCCAAAACGGCAAAACTAGTCAAAAGTTGAGACCAGAATTTGAATGAGTAATAAGTCTAAACATTTATATAGCAACACCTAAATATGTATAACTATAGGTTCTAAGTATTGAACAAACTTAGATTTGAGAGGTCGTTTCAGGTCCTTGCGAAACAAATGGTTTAGGGAGATACATTAAAAATAGTGGATGGAAAATCCAAAAAATAATTTGCACTTGAATTGAAGGTTAAAATGGTAATTTCACCTAGGTTCTGAAACCTTTTGTGGAATGGTCCCTACATTTCTGGAAAATAGACTCGAAATTCTTTCCGTAGGCGAAAACCTCATATTTTTATCATCCCCGGATTAGGAATTAGGAGGGTTTTAAGATTAAGGTTTATTTAAAGATTTGAGTGATCAAGTAGCTAAAGGGTTATTGTTTTGGGGTTTTGTGTGTATTTTACCCCGATCAAGCAAGAGGGTCCGTGTTTTGATTTTATTCTCGCTCATACTCGTTCGTGTGAGCATCTTAAAAACCCTTCTCTATATTAATTTCATGCGTATATTTTTATACTTAACTTGCTTGTGGTAGAATTCACATGTTTGTGCGCTAGGATGGTGTTGGATGAATAATTGATTGATTGAAAGTGGTTAGATGATGAAGATAGGTTAGTATAAGTGTGTTGTGAAGTTGGGATGAGAAAATGGCGTTTGGATGAGTTTCAGAATGGGTCATTTAATGCAGAAAATTTGAAAGCTATTTTTGGGTGTCATAAAAATGTTTAAACTGATTTTTCACATAATATTATGTTAGAGCTTGTTTTTATGTTCGTTTCCATATATGGATCGTCCCGTAACTCTCAAAAACGAAGTTTTTATGGCCAAATGAATTTAGAAAATTTTATATGAAAAACTGAGCACTTTTGTTATGGGAGATGATTTGCACACTCCAAAAAGTGATTGGCACACTCAAAATGTGTGTGTCATGACTATTATACCCTCAATATTTGCTCACTCACTAAATGATGTAGGGGTATAAATGTCAAGACAACACACATTTTGAGTGTGTCAATCATTTTTTGGAGTGTGCAAATCATCTCCCTTTTGTTATATATTAAATCTGCGTAGAATCGTAAAAGGGTAATTTGGTCGTTTTCTGGTCGTTTTCTGGTCTGTTTCGTCCTTCGGCCAAAACACGAAAGTTATCCGGAATGTCGTTTTCTATGCACAGCAAGGAAACTGGGTCTGAAAGTGCATAAAAGTGAGGATTTTTGGTCTAAATACAGCTCTGCGTTTTTGTAAAGATATTTCAGCAACTGTTTTGAAAAGTGAGCTGATGCAGTTTTTAACTTGGGATTCGGACCCTTTCTGTTCTGAACCGGCCTTCCGTTAAAACATAAAGGTTGGTTATTTTGATGTTTTCTACAAAAAAACGTGAGTTTTGGTTTAAAAATGCTAAACGATAGGAAAATATTAGGGTGAAAGTTAGCGATTTATCATTTTGGAAAAATTTGAGTGGTTGCTGAATTTTGTTAAAAAGTGGGGTTTTGAGCGTTTTAGTGTCCGTTTGAGCTTGCAAAACGTTAACGAATATTATTAGACGACTAATAAATTTCTTGGGTACGTCCGGTCACGTTTAGAAATAGGAAGTCTATTTTCAGAAACTTTATATATATAAAGCCATAATGTTGGAAATTAGAATAGTATATAAATAATGGATGGGTCGTGTATTGACGGGAAATATAATTTTTCATTTAACGATATTAATGTCTCTGAATATCTGGACTTTCTGAAAATTGTAACTTTCTAAAAACAGAAACTTTCCTAAATTAGTAACTTTCTAAAAAGAGAAACTTTTCAAAAAAGTGGCATAAATTAATTACGAGTGTAATACTATTAATGAGAGCATCTTAATAAATAAATTTAGGATGCACGTGTGGATTCTATGGGTACCTGGGGTCTTTTTCATTATAACTTTACAAAGTTTAATACTTATATACGTTTTTGCTCTTTTAGCTTAATAAGCTGTTTTAGCTTATTACACAACTTATTCGATAAGCTGTGTAACCAAGCTTAATTTTTGTAGGTCCATTTAGTTCAACATTTTCCATAAATAGTTCCGAATTTTTATAATTAGTTTAGTATTTTTAAACATTTATTTTTATTAAAAACTTTAAAAAAACATAAAAAATAGAAAAATAATCAAAAAAATATAATTCTTTTTTAGAAAATTTTCTTTTATCGTAAAGTTTCTAGGAAAATTAGTTTTTCTTTCGTAGGGTTTAATTTGCAAAATTTTCATTTTTTTAAAGAACTGATTCGTTCATCCAGTTTACATTTTTCCGTGTTTTTTAAAAGCTCATTTCAACTCCGGGATTTGTTCTAGTTTCTTTAAACTTTACTTTTTTTTTAGTCAATTAGAGTCTAGTTTAAAAAAGAAAAGATTTCAATTTAGTATAATTTGGAAATAAGGGTTTTTTAAATTACCATTTAGTGTTCCGTTTTGCGTTTTTTTAGTAAAGTTTGATTTCCCGTTATGGTGTTTTCCGTGCTTAATTGTTATCATTTGCTTATTTTAATTGTTTTTTTATATTCGTAGAAATAGATAATCAAATCAATCTTTGTTTCCAATTCAAATCATTGTCCGAACAACAAACGTGGTCTCAATTTCATAAATCGTTGGGGAAACGACCCGGGAATCATACTTCCCGGTTAATATACGTATAATATATATAATAACTATACTATATATAATATATGATTATGATATATATTTATATATAAATATATAATTTGTGAAGATTTTTGTTCCTTTCTACCTTGTCCCTCAATGTAGTTTGGTAATTTTCTTTCATACTATATTTTATTATTACGTGTGTTGATTTACAAGCAATCAATTTTTGGCGCCGTTGCCGGGGATTTGTGATTAAGATTCTTTCGTTTGAAGTTTGTTGATCGTGATTTGGAGAACCTTTCATTTTCGAAAGTTACGCTTTTAAGAAAATAAAAAAAATATAAAATATAAAAAGTAAAAAATATTTTTCTTTTCTTTTTAGTATAAGTAAAAGTTTAAACACAAAAAGGCAAAAATATTTGTTTTTCCAGAATTTTCAATTTTTCTAGTTAATTTGTGAATATTAAAATTTACAAAGTTGGTAAAAGAACACCAACAAATAATACCTTCAATTGAGGTATTATCCATAATAAGTTCCCAACTCGAATAAAAGATTTAAAAACTTGCCTTTTGTGTCACTTGCGATATACGACTCACCTTTGAAAGTTAAACACTTTTAGAGAGCTACCGTGAAGCTTGTTGATTATTAGGTTTAAGTTATTCGATATCGTTTTGTCCTTTAATAAAATAATTGTCTAAAAAAAAAAAAAACCTAAAAACCCAAAAAATACACATCTTTTCTTGCCTATCCATTTAAAGTTCTTTTCTAAACCCGCTATATTTTTTAAATTTCTTATGGCGTCACTCGATTAGTCGTTTGAAACCGCCTTTCTCGTTAAAGAATGCCTCGTCTTGGGAACTTGTACACTAGAAACTATGGTTGTTCAAAAGGGAGTCTTGAAGACAAGATTCTTGTTCCCGTACCCGACTCGTCTCAACGACCCCCTCATAATTGTACAACTTGTGGAGACCCGGTTGATCGTCTATATTGTCGACCTTGTGCTTTTGTGCGAAAGTGTTTGAATGAAGTATGGTATACAATTCATGATAAAAACGAAATTCTAAACACATCTGAGTCATCCAATGACAACACTAACATTGTTAGTGCACCTCAAGAGTCATTCGTCTTCAATCAAGACCCCGGTCAAAATTCTTCACAAAGTCTTCCAAAAATTAACCATAATTGTTGTTACGAGTGTAGGGATTTGTTAGACGATATCTTTTGTCAACAATGTACTTGTAAGTCTTGTGGGAAAGGTGCTCATTATGGTTACAATTGTCCTCCGCAAATTCTAATTATCTCTAATCCGAAACCATGCTACAATCAAAACTGTTGGGAATAAATCTTCATCAAGAGTTAATACTGCCAAGGTATAACTAACAGTACTAATGGAGTTAGTACTGCCAGTACAAACAGTAGAGACTAGACTCCACAGCCATGTAGTTAATTACTGCTTACAGAAAAGTTAATACGCTGTAGTTAATGCTAGCTGACTTATGATAAAGATGCAAGAGATATATATGGAATGTATATCTTATATATTTTTAGGAATCGATACTATTATAATTTAAATTGATCCTAAAAGTTCGGTAGTTATCATCATTGTAAAGGAACTGCCTTGTGGGTGTATAAAAGGAGATCTAGGTTAAGTTTCATATATCCTTTAGAAACAGATATAAACATCTCAGAGAAAGAACATATAGCTTCAAGGTTTGTAAACCCTAGTATTAAGTAAAAAACCAAGAGTACTCGTATATTATTCTAAATAATAATTGAATCATTTTGTGTTTTATTTCATTGTTCATAATGTTAGTACTATTTCATATGATTAATACTTCAGAGTATTGAAGTGAGATACCGCATACACTTTGATATACAAACAAAGTCTCTACCATTGTTTTTTTTTGGGATTCATCCAAGGTAACAAACACTTTACAAGGTAAAGAATCGATCAAGGCTTAGGATCAACAAGTGGTATCAGAGCCTGTGCTTTGAAAACTGAATCTAGAAGTAATGGTGTTGAGAATACACAAAACAATCTTGGCTACGCTTCCCATAGCTCAAACTCGGAGGATGAGATGTGGGAGATCTAGATTTTGAATAGATATTTTCAGATCCAGGATTATGCTCTATGGAGGACATAGAGAATGGGAATTCAGGTACCTATTCCTCTGTAACAACCCACCAAAAGTGGTACATCAACCACCCCAAAGCGGACTGTAGCCTGCTACTATTGAAGAAAATAACATGTAAAAAAAATGATGTAAAGGCAAGAAGTCTACTGCACATGCACTCGCCCAATGAACCATCAACTTACCTACGCCCAGTAAGTTGATGCTCAATCAATGTTGTTACATTAAACTCGATCTGGAGGCAATGAAGCAACAAATAAAGACACAAAGGCGTCTGTGAATAACAACAGTATGAAAACTTTAAGTGCTTCAAAGCTCAAACACTTGATTCTATCTTAAACCTGGCTTCAAAAAGCTTGTTATCAGATTGCGGAAATTCTGGGTGTGGTTACTCCTCCAGAAATCTAAATGTAAAAATTTTAAGGAGCTTGCCTCGGAATATGGGATACACATGTTGTGAGTTTGGATGAACAAACCTATTTGATACTATGGGTTTGGATGATCTGTAAAAAAAATTTTAAAACTGATGAACAGAAGGTTTAAAGAAATCTTCTGGTGCATTATGCAATTATGATAAAAAACATAGCATTTAGTAACTACTTCAAGTGCAAGCAGTACTAATAAATTAATACTAATAACCCTGAGTTTATACTGCTACCACAAAGTACTACTGGCGAGTACTAAAAATATTGTACTGCTAGCCTAGAGATGCCACATATATGCCTTTCTATCCACTCACCAAAAGGTCCCAACTAGTTCATGAAGACCTTGAGCAACTTCATGATGATGATTTGGAAGAAATGGATTTAAAGTGGAATATGGCACTACTAAGCATGAGGGCAAGAAAGTTCTATCAGAGAACTAGAAGTAAAATCATCATTGATTGAAGCAATATTGTTGGGATCTGAGATTTGATGATTACAAAACTACATATGCTTATATGAACATAAATGAAACAAAAAGGACTTAATATGATATGTTGACTTTGACTAAATGAGCGCTAATGTTGGATTGAATTTACAAAATCAACATTAATAGGATATGTTGGACTTGACTAAAACATTAAGAATTGGAAGTTACAAAATCAACCTTAGTTATCTTGACTAAGGTTTTCCCTTGTACACCCTACCTCTCTTGTATATAAAGAGAGGTGGTGAATAGTTAGATTATCCATCAAAGATGAGACTTCTCAATGAAGTCTAATACAAAGAGTGGTGTCATTGTAATAGTTTGTAAGTTAAACCATAGATGAGTCATGGAATCACTATGTGCTTATTAGTATATTAGTATTCATATGAAATAAGAAAACCTTGTTCATAACAATTATTGTGTTCTTAATTATTCTGCTGCGTGTTTGTTAATCATTGTTAGTATATCCTAGATGGCTAGATCGTGGTTTATCAATTGGTATCAGAGCGGGTTGCTCTTGATATCTAGGATCTACAAGGTATATATCTAATTTGTTTTTGGATGGATTTGGATCTCAGATAGATGATGAAATTATAGCTCGATTTGGGGATTATTATGAAGAGAGTTGATTATTGCTTATTTGATGTTGTAGTTGAGTTTCACAGATGCCCGTTCTTATCATACCTTTTAGCAGGAGGTAACTTGTTCGTGCTTACAATGGTGTGACGAAGACTTGACGAATCTAGCAAAAGTATGTGATCTATAAACTTAGGGTGCTTAATGCTCACATTTGCTATCACTTGAAGGAGTTACGTTGTTGTGCTCAGTGTCTCATATAGTTGAGGATTAGTTTTTTGTTGGTCAAAGGAATTGCGATCTACGTATATTTTGGCTTGGTTAAGTTTGACATCACGTGGATAGTGGAGAGACGATAAGACAACACGAATTTGGGAAATTCTACTCTCTATCCAACATATGGTTATACTCATTTTTCTTCATCAATAATTACTACTTGGAGCCTACTGAGTTTGAGATTCAAGAGATGGTTAGCATACTTTCAGGGGAAGCTTATTGTTAACATGTTTAACCATCTACATGTACCACTTAAGGGGAAGTGTTCACAAGTTGCTTATCTACAGATGACCCCTATTGGATGATTACAAAAAGGGGAAGAAGATTCGTGATTTGCAGCTTATTATTTTATGTGGTGGCATGTTCAAGGAGATCTTAAGTCAAGGGGAAGCTTTAAAGATTGTTTCATTCATGGAGACTGTTTTGTAATATCAAATAGGGGAAGATTGTTGGGATCTGAGATTTGATGATTACAAAACTACATATGCTTATATGAAGATAAATGAAACAAAAAGGACTTAATATGATATGTTGGACTTTGACTAAAACATTAATGTTGATTGGAAGTTACAAAATCAACATTAAAATGATATTTGGACTTTGACAAAACACATTTAATGCTGAATTGAAGTTACAAAATCAACATTATGATATGTTTGACTATGTTTTTCTGTAAACCCTAGCCTCGTATTTATATCCTTAGAGAGGCTAGGTTACAAACAACCTTAGTCAAACAAAGTCATAATGTTGATTTGTAACTTCCAATCATCATTAAGTTTTAGTCAAATTCCAACATAAATCATAATAAAGCTGATTTAGTAACTTCCAATCAACATTAATGTTTTAGTCAAAGTCCAACATATCATATTAAGTCCTTTTTGTTTCATTTATCTTCATATAAGCATATGTAGTTTTGTAATCATCAAATCTCAGATCCCAACAATCTTCCCCTATTTGATATTACAAAACAGTCTCCATGAATGAAACAATCTTCAAAGCTTCCCCTTGACTTAAGATCTCCTTGAACATGCCACCACATAAAATAATAAGCTGCAAATCACGAATCTTCTTCCCCTTTTTGTAATCATCCAATAGGGGTCATCTGTAGATAAGCAACTTGTGAACACTTCCCCTTAAGTGGTACATGTAGATGGTTAAACATGTTAACAATAAGCTTCCCCTAAAAGTATGCTAACCATCTCTTGAATCTCGAACTCAGTAGGCTCCAAGTAGTAATTATTGATGAAGAAAAATGAGTAATACCCCATATGTTGAAGAAGTAGAATATTCCCAAACTTGTGGTCTTATGTCTTTGGCACTATCCACGTATGTCAAACTATACCAAGACCAAAATATAAGTAGATCGCCAGTCTCTTTGACCAAATCCTCACTATATGAAGACACTGAGCATAACACGTAACTCCTTCAAGTGAGTAGCAAATGTAGCAGTAAGCACCCTAAGTTTATAGATCACACACCTTTTGCCTAGATTCGTCATTATTCGGTCACAACCATTGTAGCACGAACAAGTTACCTCCTGCTAAAAGGTATGATAAGAACACGCATTGTGAAACTCAACTACAACATCAAATAAGCAATAATCAACTCTCTTCATAATAATCCCAAATCGAGCCATAATTTTTCATCATCTATCCGAGATCCAATCCATCCAAAAACACACGAGCTTATATTTAATTTCTAAATTTTATAAAATTAATTTATTATTTTAGCCGGATTTCATTAAATCGTCGTTTTAATCATTCGTGAATCCTATATTTTGAATTTAACCGTGTATCGACCGAGAAATCAACAAATTCCTATTTTAAGCCTTAAGAGCTTATTTATTTTATTTTTAGTATTTTTCATCTTTTATTCGCGTTTGGCTGAAACCGCGTCAAAAATAGTGTTTTTATAACAAATAACGAGTTGAGTAGACTGTTGGGCCTTAGAACCAAGTAATACAAAAATTAACCAAACAAAATACCCAACCAAGCCCACCCATATGGTACGGCCGGTTATTAAACAAAACCAACGACACTAATCTTTTTTTAGGAAAATATACTAGTTATTATCACCCCTATTAAAAGACTTAGATACACCGTCTATATTCATAAAACACACACAAACGTAGACATAAGAAACCAAATGATTTTCCCCCTCCCTAATGTTCATCGTCTGCTTCTCCGAAACCACCAAAAATCTTCAATCTTGATTCCTAAATCCATTCCATTCAATCTCAAATCATTTCTACATAAACCTCCATCACCCTTTTCAATTAAAATCCACCATGCATGATTTCTATTAAGTTCTTGATTTTTCAAGATTTATGATTTTAGGGTTTCAGTTTAATTGAGGGTGATTAAAGTAACAAGGGTTGGATTATAAGTGTTTAATAGAGTTTTGGTGCAACAAAAATCAGTTCAGATAAATGTTTTTGGGGGTGTGGTGTTTGGCCAGAAATCAAACCCATGAGGGTTTGATTGTGTTGTTTTCTAGTCGCTTGTATTGTGCATTGTAAGCCCTCTATTTTTTATTTGTATCGATTTGATTTTATATATGTTGGGATTCTTAATTTGATGAGACAAAGTGAATAAAAGAATAAAACAAAAGGACTTAAATGCAAAAGAAGAATTCTTCAAAAGATGGAAAATTCTGAAGATTTCAGAAGATCTCCTTAAGAAGATAATGATACAGAAGATAATATTATATGTTAGGAAGATATTATTTGTTCTTATTTTTTGTAATTTTTTCTTATCCTTTGTAAACCTAGATATCTCTAGTATATAAAGAGATATCAGGCATATGGTTTTAAAAAAAACTAGAAACATAGAGCTCTCCTAATGAGAGTCTAGAAAAATGTGTGTGTGTACACGTTTAGTTAGTAGTTAGATTAATAGTTAGTTAGTTAGTAGCTCCAAGGTATAGAATTGGGCAAGGTAGAAACATATGAGAATAACAACCTTTTTTGATAATATACTATTCTTTATATTCCGCTGCATATTTATATTATCTGTAAAACATATCCTAGATAGGCTTAAAACGATCTCCACAGTTGGTATCAGAGCCATGGGGCTCTTGATCTAGGGTTTACAAGGTTTTTAATGTCGAATTTGTGAAGAAAAAGAAGGTTCGAATTTTATGTTTTGGCTACAAGTGAAATTCGGTGGTGTTTATGATTTTTGGTAAAGAGCAACTTCGGTGAAGATGAAGGTATGGTTTTCGGTTTTAATAATAATAGGATCTCATGTCTTTGATGCGTTTCATTATATGATTCTTAGATCTGGATGTTCTTGGTTCGTTTGTGTTGATCCCAAGCCTTGATCGATTCTTTACCTTGTAAAGAGTATGTTACCTTGGATAAATCCAAAATAACAATAGTAGAGACTTTGTTTGTATATCAAAGTGTATGCGGAATCTACACTTCAATACTCTAGAAGTATTAATCAATGAAACAGTACTAAACAATGAACAATGAATAAAATACAAAATGCTTCAATATTATTAGATCAATAATACGAGTACTCTTGCTTAGTACTAGGGTTACAACCTTGAAGCTATATGTTCTTTCTCTAAGATGTATATCTGTCTCTTAAGTATATATAAAACCTTAACCTAGGATCTCCTTTTATACACCACAAGGAGTCCTTTACAAGATAACTACCGAACTTTTAGGATCAATTACAATTATAATCATATACGTATCTTCCTAAAATATATAAGATATACATTCCATATTTATCTCTTTGCATCCTTATCTCCAAGTCAGCAGCATTAACCATCAGCAGTATTAACTTTTCTTCTAGCAGTATTAACTAACACTGGCAGTACTAAGTTTGTACTGGCAGTACTAACTCCATTAGTACTGTTAGTTATACCTTGGCAGTATTAACTCTTGATGAAGATTTATTCCCAACAATCCTCCCCTAAACTTGTGATTTAGCCTCTAATCTCAAGTTTCTTCTAGATTAAATCTTCTTGTCTTCTGATGATGATTCTTTCAAACACTTATCTACTTCTTCACTTGTGATTTGATGAACTTTAGTAGTTCATATGCTTGTGTGCTTTCTTGATCAACCTCCAATCTCTTACTCAGCATCTTTGATATCATTTCTTGACTTAGAGGATACTTCTTTTCTGTAAGCATATGTATGGCAAATTCCGATTTGCATCTGCAGAATGTGAACTCCACAGAAATCACATAAACTCCAACTTATCAGATTATACTCATTCTAATTCATCCATATTTCACGCTCCTCATCAGGCTCAAAAAGTGTGTGCAAGTCTTCCTACAGCATTAAATCATATCCTTATGATTTTGAGGAACTATACCTTTCTTTGGAACCAGCCTGGTATAACTCCAATACATCTTGTCTATCAAAATCATGTATAAACATCTACACTCTAGAATCTTGTTGTTCTGGTTTAAGAAAAATATTTTCTTGATCACTAATCATGTTTAATGATTTGTTTATCCATACCTTAAGTGATTAATCTTAGAGATAGAATATTATGATTAGTAATTTATAAACGTTTAATTTTATCGTAAACGTTTTCACATTTTGTTATTATCAAAACATTGAGAGGTCGAAAAATATAAATAACGTTTTTAGATATTATTTGTATTAACAACGTTAACCCTTATAACTAACAAGTTTTGAAAGCCCGCGCTTCGCCGTAGCGAGTTTTTTTATTTTTTTCGTTTAATGTAACCGTTTTTAAAATATCAAAAACACCATAACCTCAAAACCATTACATTTAAAAATGGCTAGGCAGCATTCGCAAAATAAGTTGCTTATAGAACCATATAGGGTCTCTTAGAACCATGGCAAAAAAGTAAAAGAGTGATGACATACATATTGAACATGAATCATCAATAAACTGCCATCATTTTCCTTTATTTGTTGTGAAGCGAAATGGCATAATTTAAATATGACAAACCCTTTATAAATTGGCAAGTTCATATTTATGGAATTGAATCTGGAAGCCAAGCCCACCAAGCCGATCCTAATGTCAGAAAAAATGAAGCAGACTAAAGAACGACTGGCCTCTACTATCCACTCGCCACTTTTTGTGAAACTTCGATGAATATTTCCATCTACAGAATTCTCTATTGGTAGTACTCCTGTGTCCACTAACCATAATTCAACGGCCTGCATATAAGAATACGTAATATAGTTATTAAGCACTTCGAGTAGAGTTCGAAGGACCTGAGGTATAATGATACGTTGAATACATATTTAATCTAATAACATGGAATTGTCTTGCACATTTTGTATGCTACTTTTTAGATATAACAAATTGACCCATATCATCTTTAATCGTCACCATTATTTGGCAGAGAAAACTTAAAACCAAATAAACTTACATGAGCGCCAACTTTTTTACGCACAATTGATGATGCAACAGATGTTGACAGAAGTCCATTCTAGCCAACCCAAGCACTTTTTACTCCATTTGCAGCTACCATCAGCCACCTTAAAAGAAACAAAATGCCAATTAGTAAAAGATCACCTTCAATCCAAATATGTTGCACAATAATTAATCATTCATAATACTCCCAAATATTGTGTACCAGTATATCGAAATAACAAATTAGATTATGACAAAGTTGTAACAGAACACATATTTTTTCTAATCATGAGTATAACACATTAACCATTCGAAAAAACAGAAATAAATGGTTACGGTTTAATACGACCGAGACTAAATCATCTAGTATGTACTAAAATAACCCGTTGTAATATGGGAGGACCTCCACTTTTTGAAAAAAAAAACAAATGACAGAACCTTCAGTTTGACTTTTGAGATCAAGTGTACTCAATTTTACATTGAAACTAGTTTATATTCTATAATTCTCAACTATCATGAAACTAAGATACCACGACAACATGTTTAAACCTTTCAAATCAAGATGCATCAATAGTAGTGCTAAAGTTAAAAAATACTACGAATTTGCAGTTAGTGTTAGTCGTCGACAAAAGACTACAATTCATTATAACAAAGATGTGCTTGGAAAGAAATAATGAAATTGTTGCTTGTTACACTTAAATCAAGAAGAACAGAGGTAAAGTGCATTCTTATTTCGCTACTATTGAATGTTCAAGAAGAACATAAATAATGAAATGGGTAGCAGGGTGTTCAAAATCTTATTTCGCTACTATTGAATGTTCATAATTCTTAGTTTTAGAGAATAATCCGCTAACCTCTTTTTGCAGCAACAACTTAAATGGCAGTTCTTTGCAACAAAGAAATTTGCATTCAGTTCGCCTTATACCTTTTTTGACCATTATATCCCAACTCATATATAGTTTAGTTCACCTGCACCCTATTTTTTTCAACAAAGTAAACTGGCACATGGTGTATCTTTAGAATTAGACAGCTGAAATCGCCAACCATTTCCATTATGTATATCGGGCCTGAAAAAAACTAAAAATGTGTACAGAAACACCAAGCTCAAAAGAAAGTGTTCCTACATAGTCTAGTTACCATACTCACTCTATGTCTGTCATTTGTCGGCTGGTTAAACGACCTAAAGTATTTCAAAAAATATACGATTTTATTACTGAAATGATTAACTTTGTTATCGATTTTGTATGTTACCTTTGTATTCTCAATTCCGGACTCAATGTCGTTTGGGGTCGACCTAAATTCAACTTATATTCAAGTATTAGTTTTGAACCTTTTGCGTGACCCATCAAGAATCTGTTTTGACCCATTTATATGACCCGCCTAATTTTTTCATTATCAAAGTTAACTTTCGTTGTAACTTAAAATATCACTGTGGGTAGAACACTTTAAGCAAGTCGAAAATTACTTCAAGGAGCCAGCAAGTTTAGTCTGCGCACATAATGATGTACGTAATGGCTTCTTAACAGTGCAACACTTTCATATAAGTAACTGGAACCTACTTATTTACATAATGCAACTTGAAAGCACATATCCTATATAGAGGTTGACCAAAAAACTCTTTTGCATGCAAAAATAAATCTTTAATAACAACATTTTAAAATCCTGTCTGCACAATAACATCATCATTTCAAACAATCTGTATTCGCGCAGACACAAATAAACAGGCAAAATAACTGCATTCAAGACTTACATTGAATAGAAGGAATTAAACGCGCAAGCGAGAAAAAACCCATAAAAGCTACCAAGCTCAAGGCGTAAATTTCTCAGCTTTCCATCTCCACCAACATCCTTTGCCTCTGCGGGTTCTTGTGGGTTGGGGCACTTATAAACGCACTAAAAATTTCCACACACAAAAACCAAAGATCAAGTTATAACAGATGAGTTTGAGCCACGAATGAGACCTGAACCGCAACACATAACAGTCAGATATATGCCACAACTTCCAAGGGAGACGATGAGTCTGAACTGGGTCCGTTACCAAACTTGGATTCCCCCAGCAGATAGCAAAGATGCCACAAACGTGCACCTGCAAGTGGATATCAAGTTAATTCTAATGTGTATCATAAGCATGTTTTAGGTGGTGTTTGGGTTAGCTTATGTAAACGTGCTTATGCCTCTTAGCTTATAAGCTCATCCTATGTATAATGCCTCTAAAAAGAACCCATCTTGGCTTCTTTAAGTGAACTTATTTAGTTCACAAAAGTTGGTAAGGTAAAAAGTTTCTGGGCAAAAAAGTCGCTAATCATATGTAAATTACCGATATAAGCAAATATGTGTTTGCAAACATGTTACTTATTACAGTTTCACTAAATTACCAATATAAGCAGGTTGTATGATATAGAAATCATATCATAATTGGTTTTTTCCAAGCACTTTAAAACTAATGGCTATGAGTTTGTAACTGAAGCCTCGCGCTTCGCTGCGGGTGTAACACCCCTAAAATACAGGTTGCAGCGGAATATTGAATATCCGAGGGCGTTACTTCATAGATCAATAGCACAAGATATGAGAACGACCACTAAACATGTCGTTTTGAAAAGATACATTGGATTAACAAAATACTTATTCATTACATAAGCTCATGGCTTCAAATTGTTCGGACATATGAGTAAAGATTTTGGTTCTATACAAATGTTTCCAAAATGTAATACGACCCAAATCTTTAGTATTGACTCTCTCCAAAGAGTGACCCCCAATGTATCTGGGCACCTCGTGCCTTATTGACCTGAGAAAAACATGCTTAAAACGTCAACATAAAGTTGGTGAATTCATAGGTTTATGTAATTTAAATTGTAGGACCGCAAGATTTCCAAGTGTATGATTAAGCAACAGATGCAAACATCATAAAAAGTAATTACGTTTTCCTAAGCTCATGACACTGAAGCTCGACGTGTATGAATGCAATAAATTGCCAACAATGCCCGTGAATGATGTTCTAACCCGCAACATCCCAAATCCGACATGGTATACGTTTGTTGTCCGGCAAACCGGCATAGTGAGCGCTACTCACCCAAACGGGGATGTCAATCCCAAATAGATCTATTTATAACACTCGCGCTTACAATCTAGTAATTGACAGTTCATGATAAAGGGCTCAGTGGGTTATCGCTACTTAGGCAAAACACGTAATCATTGTATAAAATGTACCCTTGCGTCCAATTTGTAAAACAAAGCATGTTCTCACCCCAAAGATGTAAAACATTTAAATAATTGTAAAGCATGGGGCTATGAACTCACCTTAGTAGGTAGTCCCCTGTGAATGATAAATATATCCAAGTATGACAAATGAATCTCACCGTCAAATACCTAAGTAAATACGGCCAGTCTTAGTCTACAAGTTTAGGCTAACGACTTAATGCATAAACTACAATAAATTGCTAGTTTATATATACTGTTATCACTTGTGTGGTGGTGCACATGTTTATTGTATTTGTCTTTACTTGTTGGCTCTTGGGAAGGTATACGATTACACACGTTCAAGTATATGTATAAACGTTATTAATAAATATACATATTTATTAAGTCGTGTTTTAATTTGTATAATATCCGATAAATATTATAACTTGTCTGATTCGTTAAGTGTTTATTAAAATCACTTTCGTTCATAAAATACCCTTAGGTTTTCTATATTTACAAAAACAGTCCCTATGTTTATGAAAATATAATATTTACATTTTAAACCCTTAGGTTTCCACATTCACACCTTTAGTCCTTCAACTTTACAAAAATTACACTTTAGGTCCTTATACTTTCAAAACAGCCCTTTAAGTTTCAGAAGTGACAAAACAGTCCCTAAAACTTTATAAATCCAGTTTTGACAGTTTTAACCCTTAAGTTTGCAATTTGACACTTTTAGTCCCTTAACTTGTAAAAATCGCATTTTAAGCCCAATTAAGATTTAAAAAGTGGCAAAAGGCTTCCTTAGACTCCAATAAGCTATATAAACTGTGACAGCTTCTAAATAAGCTCGGGTGAGCTTATTTAAGCTTATCGGGCCTTTTTGGGCTCGTTAAAGCCCATTACGCAAATTAAAGGTCCATTTAGGATTTTAAAAGCACACAAGCCTTAATTAAGCTCAGATAAGCTTAATGAAGTTGTGGAGCTTAATAATAAGAGTGGGTAAGCTTATTTGAGCTTATTGGGCTTATTAGCCCATTTCGTTTAACCCGTAGAGGTTAAAAGGGTCCAGTTGGGTTTCATCCATGATCCAACTTACTTTTCTAATCTCATTAAGCACTTATGAGCCTGTTTTAAGCTATTCGTACTTCCTGGCTTATTCCATAAGCTATAAGCCCCGTTAATGGGCCTTTGGGCCCATTAAGAGACTGTTAAGCATTTTAAAAGCGTGGGTTTCTCCCACTTAGGTCCATGAGTACTTTAGGCCCTTAACAAGCCTACCAAAGCTGTATAAGCCATCAAATAAGCTGTTCGAACTTATTAGAGATCACTGGGCCCGAATTGGGCCTCGCTAAGGATTTATCAAGCCCCATAGTGGCACGTTAGGATTTATTAGAGATATTAAGGCTCGTTAAGGTTTTTATTAAGCTACATATGTCACTATTAATCACTTAAGCTATGAAAAATCCATCTTATAAGTATGGGTGACCCGCTCGTGGGTTTTAAGGCCCAACAATGGATTTAAACGTCTACTGTGGTGCGTTTAGTTTGTGTTTCATAATCTTCGACGTCGTGTCGATTAATTCAAGCTCGTTAGGCATGCTTCTAATTCTTATACCATACATGCAACCATTCCATTAATTGGAATACCTATTCCCAAGTCAAGCCATCGAATTCATAGACAAAGTTTACGTGTGTATGTGTTTTTAACGTACCCCTTTCTTACCCTAGCCCTTAACGAGTCGTGTTTTATCTATGTTACACATTTTTAGCACCACACAAGATTATGTATACGTATAAATCGTACCATGCTTGCACAACTCTCGTTAGTTTGTTAATTACAAACTAACGTGAACCATATGTCTAGAAATCAAGGTAAGGTAAACATAATATGAATAGGTAAGCTTAGAGCGCGACTTACAAGGAGTCCTAGAGTCTTGGTGTCGAGTTTGGACGTGTGGAATGACAACCCGAAGTATATTCACGATCGTATATCAAAACTAATCTTAACCCGAATCCTCCCATGCTTCCAAACCCTTAAACGTAAGTCCCTAGCCTCTTGAATATTATTGCGACGTCATGTTATGGTGTGGTTTGGTTGCGGCAGTGGTGTCCCGAAACAAAAAGGAGAACAAGGATGGTTTTTGTTTAGAGACTTGTTAAGTGTTTGTAAGAAGTGTTTTGTGTTATGCATGAGTGGGTTTATATAGACTTTAGGATTAGTTAGCTTTCTCTAGTCCCTAACTAAACCAAACCGTGCCCTAAGTGGTGGTTTTGAGGTTTCTAGTTAATCTCAAATGGTATTGACAATACCTCCTAAGTACATTCTTTAATGGCAAGATTATGGTACAAGATTTGCTTAAGATTTGAAAATCTTATGGTTGTGTGTTGGTGCTTGTTGCTAGCCGCGGTTATCCAAGAACAAAAGAGGATCCAAGATGGTTATTATCCTTTGGGTTTTAGGCTAATTGGGAACATTAAGGACAAGCCTTAATTGATCCTAGGTTGTACATGTACTTAGGAAGATAAAAGAAGATTTCCTAGTTGATTTGTGTGGGTGACGAGTTGCTTAGGGAGTGAAAACGCAAGATGTAGTCTTGGGTAAGATTTATTTAGTACACTTCTTTAATTACTTCTAGGTTGTACAAGATGTGTGTATTTATCCAATGGTTTATGGGTTTTCTTTACCCATAGCCGGCCATAATGGCTTATTAACACAAAAATTGAGTAACTTTTGTGTTTAAGGTTTTAAAGTGGGTATTGGTTAGAGTATAGATAGGTATAGGTATTTCCGGGGTGTGTCTAAAGGTATTTTATTGCGAAACGTAAGCCTTTTACATGACCAATAAAAATAAAATGCGCAAGGTCAATAATTATCTTCTTAATAATTACATAACACTTGTTTGATGTAAACTTTAATTTATTTGGTGACCGTTTATGTTAAATGATTATTTCTAGTCTACGCGATTTTGCTTAAAAGTTAAATTAAAAGTAAACGCGTATTGGACTAAAATAAACAGTGAAGAATAATTGGAGTCGTAAAATGACCAGAAATTAAGAAATGTTACAGTCTCAACCCGTTAAAAGAGCTTTGTCCTCAAAGCTTAAGACCTTGAAGTGGATGACGAAGCCCGGTTTGCGAAAAACTGTGGGTATTTCTGTTTGAACGAATCTTCACGTTCCCAGGTGAACTCATGACCTCTCCTAGAGTTCCAGCGAACCTTAACCAATGGTATCCGGCTTCGCTTTAATCGTTTGATCTCCCGTTCTATGATTTCAACGGGCTCTTCCACAAACTAGAGCTTATCATCAACGTGAATTCCTTCCAACAACATGGCTAATGGTTCGTCAGCGTAACGTTTCTTAAGATTAGACACATGGAAAGTATGGTGAACCCTGCTCAACTCTTGAGGAAGTTCCAGCCTGTAGGCAACCTTCCCAACCTTAGCTAACACCTTGAAAGGTCCGACATATCTCGGGTTCAATTTGCCCCGCTTACCGAATCGTACAACCCCTTTCCTAGGTGAGACCTTGAGTATAACCCTATCCCCAACTTCGAACTCCATCGGCTTTCGCTTCAAATTAGCGTAGCTCTTTTGTCGATCCTGAGCAGCTTGAATTCTTTGCTTGATCAGGACAATCTTTTCCGTTGTTTCTTGGATCATTTCCGGACCAGTCAGTTGAGCTTCTCCAACTTCGGCCCATCACACAGGTGATCGACATTTTCAGCCATAAAGTGCCTCATAAGGTGCGTCCTTTATGCTAGCGTGATAACTGTTGTTATACGAAAATTTGGCTAATGGCAAATGCTTAACCCAGCCTTTACCAAAATCGATCACGCAAGCGCGTAGCATGTCCTCGAGAGTTTTAATAGTCCTCTCGCTCTGGCCGTCGGTTTCTGGATGATATGCAGTGCTCGTACTCATGTCTGTACCCAAAGCTTTCTGAAATGATCTCCAGAAATTTGACGTGAACCTCCCATCGCGATCACAGATGATTAAAACAGGTATTTCGTGTCTTGTTACTATCCTGTTCAGGTACAACCTTGCCAACTTGTCCAATGGATCATTCTCCCTTATTAGCAAGAAGTGAGCAGATTTTGTAAGTCAATCCACAATCACCCAGATGGTGTCGAAACCTTGTGACGACTTAGGAAGCTTGGTGATAAAATCCATCGTGATATTATCCTACTTCTACTCGGGTATAGCTGGTTAGCATTATCTTGTAGAAGCTCTTTAATTCCTAACAATCCTCCCCTAAACTTATGATTTACCTTCAAATCTTAAGTTTCTTGAATTAAAGCTCTTTGATTTTGAGAGGATTCTTTCAAACACTTTAGCTTCCTTTCCTGTTAGCTTTTAAAAATTCTTCATAACTAACTTTGTTCTGCAATCTAAGATTGATAAACTTTATAAGCTACATAGTCCTCGGTACCTTTCTATCTTCTGCATTCAATCTTCAAGTTGAACATCTTTCAAATTCCTTCCACAGTAAGATACTTCTTTTCTACTAACATGTTGATCTGTATTGATGTACCATCTAAGAACAAAGAGTGAACACCACTGTATTCATGCAATTTCCATCTCAGTAATTCCCAATACTGTTGATTCAACCATATGTCATCTTCTTCATTTGGATCAAATAACATCCTAAGATCTCCCCATAGATCTAAATCATGACCTTCAAGTGGATGATCTTTAAATCTTTCTTGAACCAAGCTGTAGAGTTGTCTCAAATCTTGTCTATCAAGTCTTCTTAACAATGCTTGAATATCTCCATGAAAGCTTGAACTTCCATCTTTTCTTGTAATCTTGCAAACTTCAGAATCTTTTGCTTCTGTCATTCCAAGCAAGATATATTCCAATTTACATATAATTTTTGTCGCAAAACTCCAAATTTCCATGATGTTTAGAAAAGTTGATTAATATCTGGAATTTTATGAATCCTTGTGAAAGCAAAATATTTTAAAGCTTATCATGAACCTAAAGCTATGTTATTGCAGAAATATCTCAACGACTCTTTTTCTAATTTTGTTATGGCTCAAACAGTACTAACGGTCACTTAGCAGTACTAAGTTTGGTCTAGCAGTACTAAGTTTGAACTTAACAGTACTAAGTTTCTCTCAGCAGTAGAAATATATCCCCAGCAGTACAAACTTAACACTAGCAGTATTAAGCTTATACTTAGCAGTATTAACACCAAGCATAACTTCCTGTACTCTTCTTCAAATATAGACCTGCTCATAGTTCATACCTTTGAAGTTTGTCATACTCTACTCATGCATTTTCTGTTTCTTCCATCCTCCCCTGTTTGACAGGATCCTCTGAAATCAAATACTCTTTTGCATCTGAAATCATAACTTTGAGCTTGTCTTCCAATCTTTTGACTTTCTTCATCAACATTGTTAGAGACTGAACATGAGACTCCTTAGACTGTTTAAGAGCATTTTCCAAAATGGTAACTTTATCAATCAATTTGGTACACAAATCCATTAATTTTATAAGTTTCAGACTGTCCTCTCCACTTCTAAATGTGTAACCTTTTGAGAGAGGTGGATCATTGGACTTATAGTTTTTGGCAAACTACCAGCCATAAACGGATTTGATGACTCTTTACCAGTTGCCGTTTGCCCTGGAGTAGCCAATGCTTCATTGCAAAAACATGGTGCATTGATAACCATATAGTTTTTAGCAAACTATCAGCTATCAACAGATTTGATTAGTCTTTACCAAGAACTGTTTGATCCTGGACTAGCCAACTATTTGCTGTGAAGCAAGGAGAGTTGAGAACCATACAATTTTTGGTAAATTGTCAACCATAAACGGATTTGAAAAGTCTTTACCACAAACCGTTTGCTTATGGACTAGCCAGTTCTTATGCCTGTTAAGCATGGTGAACTGATGACCATTTGTTGTGTGGTTGTAAAACCAACACTAAAAGACCATCCATTCTATCATCAAAGTTCTCATCAAAGTCCTCCCCTCAAATCCAACTATACATCTTTTTATTACCTGCAAATGTTAAACTAAAACATAGAAGATACAATAGCAATACTAACATAGCAGTATCAAGTATAATTAGCAGAACTAACTATACTTGTCACAAGAGAATTAATTTCTCTTGGGAACCCAAGCCATTACTGACTTGTTTCTACCTGTTGGATCAACATAGTTAAATTGCTTACAAATACATGATCCAGTATTCTTGTAGACATGATTTATCATCTTTATTTTAGGTCTCCATGCCCAGTATGCTGTAGGCTTAACAGGCAGTTTTAAACCTTTGTTCCCCCACAGAAATTTGTCAAATCTTTTCCTTAATAGTATTAACAAAAATTACCTTAGCAATATTAACTTTGTTATTCAAATTTCTATTTTTAAGTGTTGTTTGTTGGTAAAAAGGTCTTCTTAATGATAAATGTGACTTTTGAAAAGCATTTGTCCTTGGTTTGGCAACATTGACAGAGGGTACAGCAGTATTGAATGACCTAGCACACTACTGATTGTTGTATGTTCATGAAAAGCTTGCTTAGCAGTACTAAATGGTACTAGGCCAGACTTGGATTAAACTTGAAGTTGGAGCAAAATTTCCTCTAGAATTAGAAAATTTATGATGATAGTCCCTCATTGCATAGTCAAACTGGTCTAACTTCCCTTTGACTAGTCCCCTTTTTCACATTGTTCAAACAGTTTTGACATCCATTTATCATGAAAATCACAGTCTTTAATTACTATAAACTCCTACACACACAAAACAGCTTTTGGTGTAAACAAAATCAAGTCCCAATTTTTAGGCATTTGAGTATTCCAGCTGTACTTTGTTCCATGGTTTTGACTAACATTCTAGGTTGATCAAGCTTGCTTAGGTTTTTTGAAACAATTAAGAGATTCTAACACAACAGTCTCATCTTCATCACAATCAGAAACCCAATCTTCAATTATTGGAGCATCTGAAGTTTTCTTAACTTCTTTAGAGACATTTTCACTAGCACCCTTATTTACCTTAACACCATATCCTTCAAATTCAGGCTGTTTAAATTTCTCAAGTCCTTAGTTTGATAATCAATACTGAGGATTGCAACAATCCTATAAGTAGAGGGGGAAACAACCATTATATCCTAGACCCTTCTTATTGTTATAAGATATTTGATTTCTAATTAATTGATCCAGACTTTTAGAGGCATTTTCAAAGTTGTCAATTTTAAACCTGATTATCCTCTTTTTCTTCTTAGTCCGTTCTACTGTTTCTAAGACCAATTATATCTAATTCATTAAATGAAGCATCTCTTTTAAGAACAACAATCTGATCACAAAGCATACCTTCATTTTTCTTATAAAAGACCAATTGTTCTTCTACTGAAGCTAAACCCTTTTTATAGCTATCTAAATCAGATTCAGACTTATTAAGCTCTATTCTCAACTTATCATACCTAGACTTAAGATCTTTAAAAATTTTAAGACAAGTTTTAGAGCAAGTTTTGTTATTTTGTACCTCAGAGTCAGAGAAAGCCATAAGTGCAAAGTTGGTAGAAGCCTCCTCATCTGCCATGTAGCTCCAATCAAATCCAGTCCCATCTATAGCTAACATAGCTAGAAGAAGATTCTTCCACATTCACTGTTCTTCTTGAGCTATCTTGACTTCTGTTCCTGTTCTCTTGACTCCTAGGATTTCTGCACTCTCTAGCAAAATGTCCCAACTTATGACAACTAAAACATTTCACCTTTTTCTTGTCATAACCAGCAGTATCACTTCCATTGATGATAATCTTTTTACCAGTTCACTAATAAAACTTTATTTTTTGTCTTGCTTTCATACTTTACCAATGCCAATTGCCACTTTAAAATCCTTTCATCAAGATGCAATACTTCAGGATTTGCTCTAGGTCTTCATAACAACTTTAGACCCTTTGGTTGGTGCCAGATAAGCATATAATGTGGCATCACTGAGACAAGTAGTACTATTATTAGTGCTAGCAGTACTAACAGGAGTACTACCAGTACTAACATGAACATTAGCAGTATTAACATCATTTGTACTGCTATGACCTGAGAGAAAGGCCAAATTCTGAGAAGCCCAGCGTTTGTCTAGAGATTACACTTCTTTTAAATTTTTAAGGTCGGGAAGTCACTCAAATGTTGTTTACCCTAAAAGTTGTCAAAACAGTAAATACGGGTCAGATTTAGGTCATGTTTGTGAGTGTAAAACCCTAACTTAAAATTATAATTTAACTTAGCCCTTCTATAGTAGTTAAGATCCATATGTATATGAAGAAACCCCAGAAGGATACCTTCTGATTTTATGTCTAAGTATGGTTAATAAGTCCAAACGTTTTAGTGTGCAATCAGATCCGAATTGGGACTGTTTTGAAGTTTGATTTTCTTAGGAGTATTTGTGCATGTAAATGGCTTTTGGAAATCCAAAGGTAGTTAATATACTCATAAATGAGCATGGGTGATTTTTGGTATGAATTATGAGGGTCATTAAGTAAGGTTTTGGAGTACGTAAAGTCATGATAAAATTATACAATTTAGAGTTAATTATAAGTAGCTAGTGGAAGGAGTTAATGAAGTGGTTAAGTTTGGGCATGGTGTCGGGGTGATCCATGATTGTTAATTAAACCCTTAGACATCCATCATATAAGTGTTACATGGACATGAGCTTTTAGCTTGGTCGCATGTAACACATTTGTGTTTGTATTGTGTAGCTTGTGGGAATATTGTTTAAAAGCTGCTTGTGCTTTAGGTAAGTTTCATAGCCCCTCTTTTCTTATGATTTATTGGGGTGAAAATAATGCAAAGTGTTTGGAAATGTTTTGATTACTGTGATAATGTGTTGTCAAAGATGTTGGTTCCAATTGAATGGATCTTTTGTTCTGCTTAGATAAATCTAAACAACTAGATTAGAAACCTTGTGGTGTATATATAAAGACTATGCGGAATTAATCTTTATATACTCAGAAGAAACAATCAAACAATGAACACATAACTTTTACTATATTGAACAAATCACAAAACAACTATATGTTTTGCCTAATAGCTAATCGTGTTCTTCTTCTATTCTCTGAATATTGATCTATGAATTGAATATCTAACTATGCCGTAAGGGTTCCTTTTATACACCAAGGAAAAACCCTAATAGGCTTACAAAACGCGTTAGAAGATTATGCAGAGATCATGCATATCTATTCCTAATTTATCTCATACATATCTCATAAGCAGCACTAAAACACTAACTAATAGTACTAACTATATACTGACAGTACTAACATTGTACTAACAGTACTAACTATTACAACTAGCAGTATTAAGTCCTTTAGCATCATTATCTTGTAGAAGCTCTTTAATTCCCAACAACATTTTCGGCCATAGAGTGCCTTATAAGGTGCGGCCTTTATGCTAGCGTGATAATTATTGTTATACAAAAACTTGGCTAATGGCAAATGCTTAACCCAGCCTTTTCCAAAATCGATCACGCAAGCACGTAGCATGTCCTCGAGAGTTTGAATAGTCCTCTCGCTCTGGCCGTCGGTTCTTGGATGATACGCAGTGCTCATACTCAGATATGTACCCAAAGCTTTCTGAAATGATCTCCAAAATTTTGATGTGAACCTCCCATCACGATCACAGATGATTGAAACAGGTATTCCGTGTCTTGCTACTATCCTGTTCAGGTACAACCTTGCCAATTTGTCCAATGGGTCATTCTCCCTTATTGGCAAGAAGTGAGCAGATTTTGTAAGTCGATCCATAATTATCCAGATGGTGTTAAAACCATGTGACGACTTAGGAAGCTTCGTGATAAAATCCATCGTGATATTATCCCACTTCCACTCGGGTATTGCTGGTTGTACTAATAGTCCTGATGGCCTTTGATGTTCGGCCTTGACCTTTGCACATGTCAAGCACTTGCTAACATAGGTGGTTATGTCAGCCTTCATATTTGGCCACCAATATAGCTTTTTCATGTCTTGGGACATCTTTTCGGAATCGGGATGGATAGAATATTTCGACTTGTGAGATTCGTACATAATCACGGATCTTAAGTCGCCATAGCAAGGTAACCAACTCCTGCCGTTTAAACATAAAGTCCCATCGGCGCGTGGTTCTAACTTTTCCTTGGATATATCCTTTCTGATCATACCGCCTATATCTTCATTCTCAAGATTCTCTGGTTTTAGGGCTTCGATCTGAGCCTCTAGTATTTGTTTGGGAAAATCCAAGCCAATAGTCATAACTAAGGCTCGAACCCGCAATGGCTCAATCCGCTCCTTACGGTCTCATGCATCGGCCACTACTTTGCATTTCCCCGGTGATAACGAATGTCACAATTCGTAATCACATTAACAATTCTAGCCAACGGCGTTGCCTCATGTTAAGTTCCTTTTGGTCAAGAATGTGTTGTAGGCTTTTATGGTCGGTGAACACGGTGCACTTGGTTCATAAAGATAATGCCACCCCATATCTTTAGAGCAAACACCACCGATCCATTCTAAATCAATGAGTGGTGTAGTTCTTCTCATGATTTTTAGTTTTGTCGAGAACAATAGGCAATCACTTTTCTCTCCCTGCATCAATACCAGCACCCAACCTTGTCTGAAAGCATCACAAATAGCCACAAAGTCTTCCGCTTCCTTAAGAAAAGGCAAAAATTTGGCGCATGCACAACTTGTGCTTTATTAACTGAAAATCGTTTTTCTTCTTCTTTTCCTCCCCAACAAATTTGATTTTCTTTCTGAGTAAAGTTTTGTCATTGATACAAATCTTCGAAAATCCCTCAATAAACCTTCATAGTAACCAGCAAGACATAAAAAATTGCGAATCTCTGTTGGTGTCTAGAGATGCCCAATCTTGATAGATTCTATCTTGGCTGGATCCACATGAATACCTCTGCTATCAATGACGTGACCGAGAAATTATACCTTCGGAATCCAAAATTCACATTTTGAAAACTTGGCATACAACTTTTCCTTCTTAAGCAATTCCAAAATTGCCTTAAGATGTTCTTCGTGCTCTTTCTTGTCATTTGAATAATTAAGTATGTCATCGATGAAGACAATTACGAACTTATCCAAGTAGGCTTGCAACTCGGTTCATGAGGTCCATGAATACCGCAGGTGCGTTTGTTAGCCTGAATGGCATGACCTGAAACTCGTAATGACCATACCAAGTTCGGAATTCCGTTTTTGGAATGTCTTGTTCTCGTACTCTCAGCTGGTGATAACCTAATCTCAAATCTATCTTTGAATAAATGCTGGATCCTTGAAGTTGATCGAACAAATCGTCGATCCTCGGGAGTGGATAACGATTCTTCACTGTTAGCTTATTTAACTCCTGAGTATCATGACATTCTGGAATGACCATCTTTCTTTTTGACGAACAAGACCGGGGCTCCCCAAGGTGAGGAACTAGGTCTTATGAATCCCTTGTCGGAATGCTCTTGCAGTTGTTCCGACAATTCCTTCATTTTGGACGGAGCCAGTCGATACGGTGCTCGAGCTACGGGTGCGGCTCCTGGAATTAAGTTGATCTGGAATTCCACTAGTCGAGTCGGAGGAAGACCCGACAAGTCCTCGGGAAACACTTCGGGGAAATCTTGAAAGATTGGTACATCCTTAAGTTGCTTTCCTTCTGACTTGTCCTCCTCTTTCTTGGCGGATATATGTGCCAAAAAGATCTGACATCCTTTTGCCATGTACTCTTGAGCCTTTGAACATGAGATAATGGCCAACCGAGATTCTCTACCGTCGTTACTTTCATTACCACAAAAAATCAAGGTTTCATTCCCATAGGGGATTCTAACAAGTTTCTCATCACACACGATCACGGTGTGACACCTTCTTAACCAATCCATGCCGATAATAACGTCGAAACTACCTTTTCTACGGGCCATTAGAATCTTAGTGAATGGATGGTTTAGAAAATTTAAAGTGCAACCCCGCATAATAGTGTCTACCCTGACTATTTTCCTGTCAGCTAATTCCACATCATAACTATTTTCTAATGGAGTTTGGGCGATGTCAATCAGGGAACTAAACGCAGAAGATATAAAGCTCCTATCGCCACCAGTGTCAAATAAGGTAGATGCATAGCGGTTATTTAAGAGGAACATACTCGTGACGACATTGGAGTCCGATCCCTACGATGCATTCCTTTCTCACTGCATTCTAATCTGCATACACCGAGCCTTTCACCCCATTCCCCATCTTATCTTCAACTTTGGACAATCTCTCTTGAAATGTCTTAGAGCTCCACATTCAAAACAACCATTCCCCTTGGGATTTACCCCACTGCCCTTCTGAGTATTAACAACATTTATGTTGCCAGAACTCCTGCAGTCACGGGCAAAGTGCCCTACCTTGTTACATTGAGGTCATTACGAGTCATGGGCCAATGTGAAGAAAATGGCACTTGTGCATTGTGGCAAAGATCCCCCGTATGGCTTCTTTTCACCCACCCATATTGTAGACCTTGGCGACATTCTGTCTCTTGAAGGGTTGTTGTTGATGATCATGGTTGTTTCTGGATGAATCATCAGCCTTCCTTTTGTTGTCAGTTTGCCTTTCCGCATAGGTACGGAGTTTCTGATCCATCAAGTCGTTGGCCAACTCAATAGTCTCATCCAACGTCTTGGGTCTGGCAGACTTGACATTTCCATAAATGTTATCAGGAAGTCCACTGATGTACTTGTCAATTCAATAGTCTCATCCAACGTCTTGGGTCTGGCAGACTTGACATTTCCATAAATGTTATCAGGAAGTCCACTGATGTACTTGTCAACCTTCTCAGTTTCATTAGCAACAAACTTGGTACATATCAGGGTTAGCTCTTGGAAACGTTTAGTGTATGTTGGAACATCGTTCCCTTTGACCTTTAGGTTCCACAACTCGAATTTTAATTTTTAATTTTTTTTTTTTTTTCCCCTAACTAGTTTTTTTTTATATTTTTCTTGATTTCACCTTGCGGACAATACTTATCCGTCATCTTCTTCTTGAGTACTTCCCAAGTCATTGAATATGCATCAGGACCTAAGGTTCTTATCTGACTATTCCACCAAGTCAAAGCAGCCCCTAACAGAGTGCAGGTGGCAAACTTAACCTGATTTTCAATGGCACAACCACTGATATTGAAGACTGATTCCATCTTTTCGATCCACCTGGTTAAACCGACAACGCCTTCAGTCCGTTTGAAGTTCAAAGGTTGGCATTTCATGAAGTCAGCGTAGAAACAAGGGCGTGCAGTTTGCATATTCCTTCAGTTATCCCCGTGTGAACTGTAGCTTCCATCTCCATTAGTAGAGTTTCGTAGAAGAGCTTGATTAATCATAGCTTGAACAGATTCATGAGTCATGTTGTTTGGGTTGGTGTTGTTAGGTGAGGTATTCGGTCCTCGTCTTGTCACAGGTGCCATGATTTGTCTAAATCACAAGAGACAAAATGTGAGGTCATAATCATAACGAGATATACAATAATTTACAAATGAGACAACAACACAAGAGAGGTATATAGTATAACATAACACATCTATTTCATTCATAACTTGGAAAATTTTACATGAAATAGTTTTTAGTACACAGAATACAATGCAAAAGATCTAAGGCTATGCTAGCGGGGAAAACCCCTAATACTTAACATGCCTGAACAACAGCCTATCAAAATAAAATGACATAGACCACTAAGCATCCCTAGAAGCATCCTGGTGATCTGGAACTCTAGCATCTGGTGCTGGCTGTCTAGCTCTCCTTCGCTGCTCTCGCAGTGCTAACAACTCAGCCTGCATGTCACCCATCTCTCGCCTCATGTCTCTCATCACACGGAGAGTCTCTATCATCTGTGCCTGACGCGTATGGCCAGTCTCTCGAAGCTCTGCCACCAACGCTTGTGCAATCTGGGAGTGATCTCAATGTACCTGGATGCTGTGTCTGAATAAAGTACCCGTCAACTGTAGCTGATTCTCTGGGGGGATGTGCAATGGAGCAGACTCGTATGCATATACCTGCTCACGGTGTGTCTGACCGCCTGACTCAATCCTATCGCATGAGCCCAAGCCTCTCGGGAAGCATAGGCCTCCTCCTCCACAATGAGTATCGTCTCCTGGAGAGTCATCCTATCCCCCATAAGTAAGTCGACCCGCTGCGAGTCTATAGTGACTCGTTGTGATATGCGAGTCCTACTATCCTGAGCATCCTCTAATAGAGTATATAAGTCCTACGTATCATGCTCATAGAGCTCAGCAACTTGTACCCTAGTATTGATCCTCTCCTACGGTTTAAAAGGTGCTATCTCAGCAAACTGCCTTTGCCGGATCCACCAAGTATCCCTAATACCAAACCCAACCTCTCTACTCCCTCGTCGTCTCTCTTCAGCATCTAAGGTGCTGACAAACCCATAGTCTACCTGGTATGTGTTTAATTACACATACCTTTTACCTTTAAAAACAAGTTAAAATAACCAAAAACGGACTTAAAATGCCAAATATATGCTTGTTTTGCTAATTGTGTTGTGCAGGAACGGGATATCTAAGCAAGAGGACGAAAAACGAAGCCAAAACGACAAAACGGACACGGAATGGAAAAAGTCGTGGAAAAGACAAAATTCAAACAAAGCCCAAGATGTTAAAAAAGTCAACCAAAGTCAACCCCGACAAATCCAAAGTCAAAAAGTGAAGAAAAATAAGTTTAGGGGCCAAAATTGCCAAGTCCCTAACTTATTTAATGAAGAAAAAAGAAGAAAATACTTGTGAGGGATCAAAACTGCCAATCCACCAAAGAAATACCACATGGGTCAAAACTGCCAATCTATTATTCTTGTATCACAAAAAGGACCTCTTTTGCAAACCTTAAATAACACTTGAGGGGGTGTTTCTGCCAACATCCCAAATGTTTGTAAACACAAGGACGTGTATTGCAATAACAACTATATCCATGAGGGACCAATCCTGTCAAAACCACAAACCCACACCCCCGTTTTGAATCATTGTACATCTTCCACAAGTTTCCCGCCAAACTCCTAAACCCCAAACCTGTCCACTTCATACTCTATTGCTTTTACCCCCATCACTCCAAACCCATCACAATCACAAACCCCCACCCCCCACAATGGGTCAATGAACAGCTTTGGCAATCCTATGTGACCTTATTGGCCAAGAACAAATCGATGGTTGATATATTTTGAGTGGGCACTACTCAAAACCAAGGGCTAGGATTGCCCTTGTGTTTATACACACACAACAAGCACACAAGACTGTTTTGTGTCTACAAAGAAGCACAGAAGTGAAGTAAAGAAGAAGAGACCCAAACCCTAGCTTATTTGGCTATAAAAGCTTTTGTAAGCCCTGTGTTCCAAGTTAGTTCGTTTTTTTTAGTGTTAATTTTTAAATGTATTCAGTTTTAGTCCTTTAATAGTGTAATTCTTTAAACTTTAATGTTCTTAATGAAAAATGGAGATTTAAGTTCAAATTGTTTCCAAGTTCTTGTTTCCTTTAAGCTCACTTCTAAGCTCTTATATAAGCTTTTTATAATCTGTTTTAAAACCTTTATACAAAAATTTAAGAAAAATTGAAAAGAAAAAAAAGTTACTGTGTGATTAAGCTAAGGATGAATGAGCAACTTTGATGGGCTTATTTCGATTGTTTAGTATAGCTTTAATTTAGAAGCTTGGTAGGATTAACCTTATTTAGTTGACTTACTCCTGTTTTGAGCAAGGATTGGAGGTATGCTCTCTCTTTTAAATTTTTTGCTAGAATCTTACTGAAGCAACAACTTATAGTGGCTTATTCTTAGCTTATTCTTGTTCTTCTTACTTGTTTATGTCCATATTTAGTATATTAAGCTTTTATGCCATTTTCCCAAGTCCTTTAAGTATAAACTGCCTAGATAGCTTATTTTTCACTTTTTGCTTATTAGCTTATTAGAATGCTTATTTGCTTTTTCTTTTTACCTTTTAATGCTTAACCATGCTTATTCAATACTTGTCTTTTAAAATTGGTGCTTAAACTAGTCTTTACAGTTTTAAAAATTCATTTTTAAAATTATAAAGGGGTGTTTGGTACAAGCCCAAAATGGGTCAAAATGATAAGGTTATGGGTTGGTGTCACTTGACAAACTTTGGCTTAAGTTATTTAAGCCCTTTTTGAGTATGTTTTCAAAAGTTTTCAAGTCCCAAAGTTGGTATTTTCAGATTCATATTTTCTCCTAGGTCTGCTAGTTTTAAGAAAGGGCCAAAGTGCTTATTTGCTTAAGTTCTTGTAAACCTGAGTTAAGGCTTTAAATTAGTGTCATTTGTGTGTGCAAAACCAACTAGCCAAAGCCTTAGGAGTTCCTTGTTTTTGTTAGCAATTCTGTCAACATTTTTCTTAGTTTTTCAAAAGGTTAAAACATGTCCCAATTTCATTCTAAAAAATCAGAGGGTAAATCAGAGTTTTAAGTTCTAAAAATTTGTGCACAAGCTCATTTCAAGGCACTCTTCATCTGTTTTAAGTTGATTTTTGGTTTTGAGCTTATTAGGATACTTATTTTTTAAGCTAACTTTTTCACATAAGTCCTTTGTTGAAACTGCCCTGGTGCTAAGGGGTTACTTTTAAGCCCACTGTTCTAGCTTATTAGAGGACCTTAGCCCAAGCTTTTGGCTTTTCTAAAAAGCCAATAAGCTCTTTTATAAGCCCCCTTGTTTGTAGACCTTAGGAAGCACTCTAGGTAGCTTAAATTTAAGCTCAAATTAGGCCTTTGAATTTTTTTAGCATAGTGTAGGAAAACAACTTAATTTCTTTTCTGGCTTATTGGGCTTATTTCATTTGCTTATTTTTGTCCCTAGTAGTTCATAATGTTGGTGTGTTAAGTTGTGTTTGCTCATTTTCCCACTTTCTTTGCTTAATTGTTCATAAAAGTGATTAAGAAAAGCCAATTTTTGCTTTAAGCTCAATATAAGCCACTGCCAAACAAAAAGCCTTTTTTTAGCTTATTTTTAGCTTTTCTCAAAAAGTCGTAGTTATGAAAAATGATAAGCTTCATGTGTTCTACAAGTTTGTTTAAAAAGTTTTGAAAAAAAAAGAGGAGATAAGGGGAAA
This sequence comes from Tanacetum coccineum, assembly GCA_026074375.1. Lineage (NCBI taxonomy): Eukaryota > Viridiplantae > Streptophyta > Magnoliopsida > Asterales > Asteraceae > Tanacetum > Tanacetum coccineum. The sequence continues at coordinate 156,921 of BQNB010000011.1, read as the reverse complement.
CCCGGGTGAGCAAGACTCGAACCCGGGTCTCACCCTCAATACACCTCTTTTATATAACCTCTTACCGCTGTGCCCTTAGTCTTTTATGTAACCCTTGGGCAACCTTGGTATTTAAGGGAGTTTTGCCCAAATTAGCTATAACTCGTTTAGGCTTATTTTTGGCTTATTATATAAGCCGAATTTCGGCTTCATATTTTTTCTAGGTAGATTTAGGGTCAAGTAATTTTAGTAAATTTTTTCAGAATTTTTAAAAATAGTTTAGTATTTTTTATAATTTAATTTCGTTAAAAGTTTTAAAAATTCATAAAAAATACAAAAATTATCAAAAAAATATTTTTCTTTTTTAGGAAATTTTCTTTGGTCATATTTTACGTAGGAAAAATAGAAAAACTTTCGTAGGGTTAATTTTGCAAACTTTTGATTTTTAAAGAACGGGTCTCGGGTACGGATCTTGACTTGACTCGTTTTTGGGGAACCCCCCCCAAAAAACGACCTCCGTTTTCATCTAGTCCTTTTTCATTCTTCATTATTCATCCCTAGAGTATTTTTAGAAGTAAAAAATTTCTTTGTAAGGGCTAATTTTTAAGAGTTTAGGTTTTTGACCCTTGTCGGAGGATTTCCTGCTCTCATTTTTTAGCTTAATATTCATAATTTTTAGGTTTTCTTCATCATTTTTGTTTGTTATTGTTAAATTAGCTTTCAACTCTCTCAAATCATTAATCTATTCAAACTCCAATTTCCGACTGTATCGATTCTCAGCACAGCTCGTTGGGGATCAAACGACCCGGGAATATTCCTAACTACTCCTCGGTTTCATTGATTGTTTTTAGATTATACTTACTATATATTATATATTTTATTATATATATTATATATATAGTTTAAAAAATTCAATCAAATTTTTGGCGCCGCTGCCGGGGAGGCTGTGAAACCGATTATCGTTACGTTTGTCAAGTTGTGTTTGAATCTGTGAATATTATCATATAAAAAAAAACCAAAAATATAAAAACATTGTCCATAAAAAGAAATAAAATTCACAAATTGGTAAAAATACCAAAATATAATATTCTCAATTGAGGTATTATCATAATAACTTCCGGTGAACTTGTTGGTTCCCAACTCGAACAAAAGATTTAAAAACTTGCCTTTTGTGTCACTTGCGAGGTACGGTTCACCTTTTAAAAGATAAACAAACTCTAAGAGGGGTATAAGGCGGGTTGTTCCTAGGAACTACGACCCTAAAGGAAAAAGGTTTTTAATAGCTTCGCGCTTTCCTATTCCTCCGCTCCTTTGTGCGTTTTTCTTTTCGAAGAGTTACCGAGAAGCTTGTCGATTATTAGGTTTAAGTTGTCTTTTTCGTTGTCCGTTATTAAAATAAATTGTGAATTTACTTTTGATAAACCAAAAAGAACAAAAAAAAATAGTGTAAATTTTCTTTTTTAGTGTATGCACACTCGTTCCCAATCTCGTAATCTTCATAATCAACAACACCAGGCACCACCACCTGTTGTTGAACAATTTAATCTTGAAGAACCAATTGAAAATCCAGCTCCTCCCCTAGCTCTGATGGATGATACCCGGACTATGGCTCAATTGCTCGAAGCACCCACCGCGGGTTACGAGGATGCCATCGTTGTGCCCAAAATCGCCGCGGACAACTTTGAGCTTAAGCATGGTTTTCTTAACCTCGTTCAAAACAAGCAATTCTTTGGACATGACAAAGAAGATCCTCATGCCCACATCCGATATTTCAACAAGATCACTTCTACGATGAAGTTCCCGAACGTCCCGAGTACGTCGGTAAAGCTTATGCTTTTCCCATTTTCCCTCGAGGGGGCAGCCCAGATTTGGCTTGAAAAAGAACCCCCTCGATCGATTCAAACATGGGATGATCTTGTTTCGAAATTCATCAACAAATTTTTCCCTCCGTCTAAAACAACAAATCTTCGAAATGAAATCACGAGATTTCAACAAAGATTTGATGAGACGTTTTATGAAGCATGGGACCGATTTAACGATCTTCTTCGGGCATGTCCACATCATGGATTTTCAGAATTGCATCAACTCGATACATTCTATAATGCCTTGAACTCTAACGATCAAGATTCGTTAAATTCCGCCGCGGGTGGCAACTTTTTGGATAAAATGCCTCGTGATTGCCTAATAATCATTGAAAGCAAATCCAAAGTTCGTAATTCACGTAACAAACCGGTTGTTGCCAAAGTGAGTTCGAGCACTTCCACCCCCGGAATCTCTTCCGAGGTTGCTGAGTTGAAAGATATGGTGAAAGCTTTACTTCTTGATAAGAAAAATCAAAACCAAGCTCCCGCTCCCGTAAAAGCGGTCGAGGAAAGTTATGTTACTTGTGGTGGTACTCATTCTTACCAAAATTGTCCCGCCACCGATGGCAACATTTATCGTGACAATATTCAAGAATATGTTTCCCAAGCCGCCGCAGCTAATTTCAATCAAGGAAATACCAGTTACCGAGCTCCGATTGCTAATCAAATGTGACCTCCCGGTTTTCCTCCCGTTCAAAACCAAGGAAATAACCAAAACTATTACAACCAAAACCTGGGAAATACCTACAACCAAGGCCAAATTTATCGACCTCCGATTAATCAATCCCCGGTTCACCAAGCTCAACCTTACCAAGCTCCAGCTCTGCAAATACAAGGTGTGACAAAGAACGATTTTGAAAGTTATGTCAAAGCTAATGATGCAGTGATGAGGAACATGCAAGATCAAAACCAAAATTTGCAAAATCAAATGACTAATTTAACGGATATGCTTTCCAAGTTTGTGAATTCCAATACCGCTTCTACTTCAGGTACAAGGACACTCCCTAGTAATATCATTACTAACCCGAAGGTAGATTTGAAAGGTATTACCACCCAAAGCGGTGTAGCTTATCAAGGACCCACGAATGCTACCACTTCTTCTTCACCTACTAAAGTAGCGGAACGTGAACCCGAGGTGACAAAGGACACAGTGCTTCCTACTAATAACGGAAGTACCAAAGACGTCCAACCTTCGGTTATCCAAGTTCAATCTCAAGTACCAAATTATGAGCCCGCTGTTGCTCCCGTTAGTGCTTCGATGCCTAACTTGAAAACGTCAATTCCATATTCTTCGAGAAGAAATAATGAAAGGCGCCGTGAAAAAGCTAATGACCAAATTGAGAAATTTTATAAAATCTTTCAAGATATGAGTTTCGAAATTAGCTTAGCGGATGCTTTGATTCTTATGCCAAAATTTGCCTCGACTTTTAAAGCCTTATTCGGAAACAAAGAAAAATTAAGTGAAATGGCTAGAACTCCTTTGAATGAGCATTGCTCGGCGGTTATCCTCAACAAGTTACCCAAAAAACTTGGAGACCCTGGAAAATTCCTTATACCGTGTGATTTTCCCGAAATGGATGAGTGCTTAGCCTTGGCCGATCTTGGAGCTAAATAAATCTCTGCCATTAATCCGTGTGGAAAAAGCTTTCTACTTCTGGAGCTTCACCTCTACTTGTATGACTCTTGAACTTGCAGACCGTTCGATTACCCAACCGATCGGTATCGCCGAAGATGTCTACCTAAAAGTAGGAAAGTTCAAATTCCCGGCCGCCTTTTTAGTCGTAGGACTTTGATGCCGATCCCCGAGTTCCCCTAATTCTCGGGAGATCCTTCTTAAAGACCGGACGTGCTTTGATTGATGTGTACGAAGGAGAATTAACCCTTCGTGTTGGAAAAGAAGCCGTAACATTCAATCTTGACCAAACCTCGAGATACTCCTCTAATTACGATGATATGACGGCAAACCAAATCGACGTCATTGAAATGGCTTGTGAAGAGTATTCTCAAGAAGTTCTTGGTTTTTCTGATATGATCGAAGTCGGGCAAAACCCCAACCTTAGTTATGACATGATCGTACTTACCTCTTCTTCGACTCTCACTCCTTCGGGGTGATAGTGAATTTTCTTATTGAGGAAGTCGATGATTTCCACTTGCTCTTGAAGATGATCCCATACTTCACCGGAAGTTGATGACTCTTACTATGACCCGAAAGGGGATATTCTTCTTCTTGAATCATTTCTCAATGATGATCAATCACCCCTCCCAATTAAGGAAATTATTTGCCTGAAATTTGCAAAGAACTTAAAGTTTGTGTGGCTAAAACTGATAAATCTTCAATTGATGAACCTCCCGAAATCGAACTCAAGGACTTACCTCCTCATCTCGAATACGCATTTTTGGAAGGTGACAACAAGTTACCCGTCATAATTGCTAAAGACTTGAGTGTCGAGGAAAAAGCCGCTCTCTAAAAGTTTTTGAAGTCACACAAGCGATCATCGTTGAAACACTCTCCGACATCAAGGGTATTAACCCAGAATTTTGTACTTACAAGATTCTTATGGAAGAGGACTACAAACCGGCGGTTCAACACCAAAGACGGGTGAAACCAAAGATCCACGATGTCATCAAAAAGGAGGTTGAAAAACTTCTTGATGCCGGATTAATTTACCCGATCTCGGATAGTCCTTGGGTAAGCCTCGTACATTGCGTACCGAAAAAGGTGGCTAAACCGTTGTTGAAAATGATGAAAATAAGTTAATTCTGACTCGATTGGTTACGGGTTGGCGTGTATGCATTGACTATCGAAAGTTAAATGAAGTCACTCGTAAAGACCACTTTCCACTACCGTTTATAGATCAAATGCTTGAGAGATTAGCGGGAAACGATTACTATTGTTTTCTCGATGGTTTCTCAGGTTACTTTCAAATTCCCATCGACCCTCGTGATCAAGAAAAGACAACATTCACATGTCCTTATGGAACGTTCGCCTACCGTCGCATGCCTTTTGGCTTATGCAATGCACCGGGCACGTTCCAAAGGTGTATGATGGCTATCTTTCATGATATGATCGAAAAAACGATGGAAGTCTTCATGGACGACTTTTTGGTCTTTGGGAATTCATTCAAAAATTGCCTCTCTCGTGTAGACAAGATGCTTCAAAGGTGTGAAGACACCAATCTTTGTCTAAACTGGGAAAAGAGTCATTTTATGGTAAAAGAAGGCATTGTCCTTGGCCATAAGATTTCCAAAAAAGGGATTGAGGTTGATAAAGCCAAAATCGATGTGATTGCTAAGTTACCTCATCCCACCACCGTAAAGGGTGTTAGGAGTTTTCTCGGTCATGCCGGTTTCTACCGACGATTCATTAAGGATTTTTCCAAAATTTCCCGACCGATGACTCATCTTCTTGAGAAGAATACTCTGTTCATTTTCTCCGATGATTGTATTCAAGCTTTTCAAACATTAAAGAAAAAACTTACTGAAGCTCCAATCTTGATTGCTCCAGACTAGGACCTACCCTTTGAGCTTATGTGCGATGCAAGCGACTTTGCCATAGGTGCAGTCTTGGGGCAACGTCATGAAAAACACTTTAGGCCTATACACTATGCTAGTAAAACAATGAACGAGGCAGAATCGCATTACACTACGACAGAGAAAGAAATGTTAGCCGTGGTGTATGCCTTCGAAAAATTCCGATCTTACCTCATCTTGAACAAGAGCATAGTGTATACGGATCACTCTGCCCTAAAATATCTCTTTGCTAAAAAAGATTCCAAGGCAAGATTGCTCCGGTGGGTTCTCCTCCTTCAAGAGTTCACATTCAAAGTAATTGACACAAAAGGAGCCGAGAATCTCGCGGCCGATCATCTTTCCCGATTAGAAAATCCGTATGAAAATGTGCTCGACCCAAAAGAGGTAAATGAAAAGTTTCCTCTCGAGACACTTAATATGGTAACTTCTCGTAGTGACTCAAGTACCTCGTGGTTTGCCGATTATGCAAATTACCACGCGGGGAATTTCATTATTAAAGGGATGTCGTCCCAGTAAAAGAACAAGTTTTTCAAAATTGTTAAACACTACTTTTGGGACGACCCCTATTTGTTCAAAATATGTGCGGATCAAATGATCCGGCGATGTGTTGTTGGCCAAGAAGTTGTTGACATCCCCACAGCTTGCCATAGTGGACCCACCGGGGGACATTACGGTGCCAACTACACCGCCAAAAAGGTTTTTAACTCTGGATTTTATTGGCCCACGGTTTAAAAAGATGCCTGTTCGTGCTGATTATTATATATATATATAATTAACACAAATGCAAATCTTCAACCAATGCCCTTAACCAAGCAAGGTCAAATTTCCACAAAGGGATAAAATACACAAGATAGAATCAAAAATAAAAGATTCCGGATGAGTTTTTTCCCGGGTCGTATGTCCCAACGAGGCTGCAATTGAAAGTAATCCTGGTTTGATGAGAAATTGAATGATGGAGAATATATGATGGAAACACTGATATAGTTACAACTAAAATTAATTAAATAAAACCTAATTTAATCTACGGGAAACAGATATAGGAAATGGGGATCTTAAAAACTACGGGAAACAAAATTAGTTATAGGGAAATCCTAAAATTAAATCTATACTAAAAATTCGGGGATTCAGAATCAGGTATCGGGAAACCTAAATATTAAAAATTAAGAAAATAAATGCTAAATTAAATTAAAAATTAAAATTAAATTCTAATTAAGTTAATTTGAAAAATAAAGAAAACTAGAACTAAAACGGAGGTCGTTTGAATGCTAAACGAAAAGAAACGGTAAAACGCACCCGGTAAAACGGGTCTAAGACTGAAATTTAAGAAAAATTAAGCCTACACTAAATTTTATATTTTTCCTAGACACTAAATGACAAAAGAAAATTTTATAAAAAAGAAAAATATTTTTTTATTAATTTTTGGATTTTTTATAAATTTTTAAAGATTAAAAACTAATTAAAACTAAGAAAATAGAAAAAGACAAAAAATAAAAGTTATAAAAATTCTGAAAAAATAAAATTAAATAAAGAAAAAATTAACAATTCTAAAAATATAAAAATGCCCAAATTTTACTGTTTATATAAAAAAGTAATTAAACTAATTAAATCTAAACACTATTTTAAATTTAATTAAATTAATAAAACAACTTAAGTTAAACTACTAGGGACTAACAGTGAAAAGGACAACAAGGACTAACACGGGGAACAAACAACAAACTGACAAGGGGTACTAAACAGTAACTTACAAAAGAGAAAATTACTACATTGGTCCTGAGGTGGACCCCGATTGCAAGGCAAGTCCAACTAGCTTATTATCAAAAAGCTATCAAAGAAAACTTATTAAGGGGCTCAAAGGGAGTCTTTTTTGTAAAAGCACTTATGCTTTTTACTCACTAAATAAGCTAGAAAAGTGAGCTTTTGGACTGCAAAAGCTTAATAAGCTTATAAGCTTATTTTTCTTTCTTATTGAGATTTAAGCCAACTAAATAAGCTAACACTAAGGAAGACAGTTAATAAGGCTAAGGGGAGTCCTAAATAAGCTAAGGCAACCTAGAATAAGCCCTAAAATAAGCTGGAAAGGAAATAAGCTATGTTAACAGTTTTAAAAGAAAACAGAAAAAAGGGAACTTTAAGCCCTAAATAAGCTAAGCTAAAGGGGGAAATAAGCTATAAGATTTTGGGGAATTAAAGGGCTACCTATGGGCTATATGAAAAAGCCATAAAATCCTAGTGCTTAATATCTAAATAAGCTAGAAAAGTGGGCTGAGAATGGTGCTCAGCACCAGGGTAAATGCAACAGTGGCTAGGGGTCCTTTTTGAGCTTATTGCATAGCTCTTAAGGCTTATTAGCCAAATCCAAGACAAACAGATTAACAACGGGGAGGCAAATGGCTTATTTTCAAAGTTTAAGAGCTTAAGGGCTCTTTTTGAAAAATGATGAATATTTGGGGCTTAAAAATGGCATTTTTCAAAAATTATGCATGTATACACACTTGGTGACTTGGGCTTATGGTTATATGACAGAGCAAAGGGTTGGGTTTTTGGCTAGAAACAACAACAAAAAGCACAACAATAGTGTGCTTAAGCTGCATAAGCAGCTTGAGCACTTAAGCTTAAATTGGCTTATTGAAAATTTGACAGAATACAAAAGAAACTTAAAAACTTATTTTAAAACTAAAAATGGTGATTAAAGTGACTTTAATTTACACCACACACTCAGCCAAAGTTGGCTGAGTGGTTACAACCCATCACAAACCCCATATGACCCATTTTCAGACTAAACCAAACACCCCCTTAACACATAAAAATTGATTTTTTAACTGATTTTTAGGTAAATTAAGCTGAGAAAGGGTGTTATAAGGGATGCTTAATAACTTTAACACATTCTTAAACAAGTTTAAACAGATTACAAAGGCTTAAATTAATGAACTGAATTACACTAAATGCTTAAAAGAAAGACTTGAAATTAAAATTAAACTAAAAACATGGTAAAAAATGGTGTGTGGTGTTCGGCTTGCTCTTTTTTCTTTTATAGCAGTCCAAACTCTTCTCTTGGTCTTGGGATGTGTTTGCTGTGAGAGTAGGAAGTTTCCCAAGCAATCCTAGCCTTCCATTGGCCTTACAACATTCTCAGCCATTGATGGGGTCTTCGGGTTGTGTGATTGTCAACAGGGAAGGGTTATAGGGGTAATGGGTTGTGGGAAATGGTATGGGGAGAGCAGGGAAGTGTACTAGGGAGGTGGTTTGGCCTAGAAACCATGGGAGAGGGAGGGGTGGTTTTGGCGGGTAAGGGGTTCGAGTACAGGGTTGGTTGCAGGATTTAAAAGGAAAGTTTGGGGAAGGTGCAAAAGCACCCCCCATCTTTCATTCTCTTTTCATTTTATTATAAGCCGAAACTCAGTTATAAACTGAGTTTAGAAAGTGACACTTATGGTCCTTGTCGTTTTATAACAAAAGAATTAAAAGGGTTTTGGGTAATTGCAATAATGGTCCCTCTAGTTTATAACTAAAAGAATAAAGAAAGGTTTTGGACAATTACAAAAACAGTCCTTGGCTTTTAAAATTGTAAAAGAAATGCCAATTGGCAGTTTCAGTCCCTGGACTCTTTTTAGCTCTTTTTCTTTATAAAATACTTTTGAAAATAACACAACAAGTCCCTATGGTTTTGTAAAAAGGTTATTGGGCTTGGGTTTTGTGTTTGGGCTTGTATTGGGCCCACTGGGTTTGGGTTTGGGCCCAATAAGGTACAGGTTTGGTTATTGGGCTTTTTCAAGCCCAATAAGGTTATGAAGTGGGTTTTGTGTGTACAATGGCTGAGATTGGCTGTAACTGGGCTAGGATTGGGCCTTCAAAGTCTTCACAGTCTTTGTCAATTGCACACAAATGGGCTGTTGAAATTGATTGAGGGCCCATTTGGTCTTCACAGTCTTCATAATTATACTATTGGGCTTTCCCGGCCCATCAGATGGGTTAAGATTGCATCCAATAGTATTCTTTAGTTCCGGCTCCGGTTTGACTGCTGATTCTTCAGTATTGACTCTGACTTTGGTATTTTTGGACTTTGGCCTTGATTTTGCACAGTCTTTTCCATTCCATGCTCAGTTTTGTCATTTTGGCTTAGTTTTCTGTCTTTTTGTTGATATCCACTTCCTGCACAATACAAATGCAAAACAAACATATATTTGGCAGTTTTTGTCTGTTTTTGGTCATTTAAGCTCGTTTTTAAAGGTAAAAGATATGTGTAATTAAGCACTTATCAGTAGGATTCATTGTTAGCATATATCTGATAGAACTTGCATTCATAAAATCAATAATTCCCTCAAACCCAGCACTTTCTATGGGTTTCTCCAAAAACGCAACCAAATTGTGAGTTTCAGCAAACTTTGGGTTCGACATTGTTTTGGGTTTTGATGATTGATCGATTCTGATCACACCTTTTAAAATATATATAAATAAATATAAAATATACTTATAAATATATAAATAAGAGGATAAGAATCAAAAAATCACAATTATAGTAATCTGGGAGTATGATTCCCGGGTCGTTATCCCCAACGAGGAATCCAATTGAAAGTCGAGAGGCGTTATGAGAATCGATGCTTGAATGGAACAAGATTATGACTGGTTATCTAAAACTACGAGAAAATTAAGGCAAAAACTTAAAAACAATGAAGGTAAGACAAATTTTAGCTAAAACGCAAAACGGGAATCCTAAACGGGACCTAAAAACCCTAAATTATTAAAATTAAGTCCTAAAATGATCTTTTTGGATTTTATAAGTCTTAATTGACTAAAAAGCTAGAACAAAGAAAACTAGACTAAAAACGGAAAAGATTTAAGCTTAAAATCACTAAAAACATGAACGAGATTCAATCTCGTTTTTTAAAAATCCAAATTTTGCAATTTTAACCCTACGAAAGTAAATCTAATTTTCCTAGGTTCTAAATGTTAAAAGAAAATTTTCTAAAAAAGAATTATATTTTTTTGACTTTTTTATAATTTTTTATGAATTAAAAATGATTTTAATGAAATTAAATGTTTAAAAATACTAAACTATTTATAAAAATTCTAAAAAAATAGCAAAAGTGCATTGAACAATGAGGAGTCTAATAAAAATGAGAAAGGAAAAACAGCTTATCGAATAAGCTGAGTAATAAGCTAAAACAGCTTATTACACAAAAGAGCTCAAAACGTGTATAAATAATAGATTTTGCAAAAGATAAAGGGCGAGTGGTAGAGGGAGTGTGTGTATAAAACGTTTGGTCAAATAGGGGTGAGGTCTCGGGTTCGAGTCCTGTTACCCTTGACTTCCCCTAATTCCCAAATGTTTTTTCCATGCTATTTTTTTACAACTTTTTAGGAAACACTAAATAAGCAATTTTTACAAAAGCACTTTTTTATAAATCACAAATAAGCACGAAATTTAGCTCTTAAAATGACAGAATAAGCTTAACTATACTAAGACTTAAATTGGCTAACTGTTAAGCAAGTTAAGCTCTAATAAGCAAAGGTAAAGGAAAAAATAAGCATAAACAGATAAGCACTAACAGCTAATAAGAAAATTCAAACAAAAATAAGCTAAGATAATAAGCTAATTTAATCTAAAAGTGACAGAAATGCTAAAACACTTAAAATTTCTAAGTCAAAAGCAAATAAGCTCAAATAAGCTCTAAACAAAAGAGAATAAGCTAAAATGGGCTTAATCTAACCTAATAAGCTTAATGGAACACAAAATAAGCAAATTCAATAAGCTGATAAGCCTAAATAAGCAAATAGCTTTTTGGCCAAAACTGTTAAGCCAAAAGGCCAAGAGGGACTTTTATAGCTTAAAAATAAGCTAGCAAAAGGATCCTTATGGCTTAGTGACTTATACCACTAGAAAGATTGGACAAAAAGCTACCATAAGCAATAATGAAAAAAATTTCAAATTCAAATAAGCACTTAAAAAGCTTCATGAAAAGGGCACCTCACATTGATTCAACACTTAGACAAATTTTTGCAAACTTTTGCAATCATAACAAATCACCACTTTTGAGCTTAAAAATAAGCAAACAAACAGATCCTTATGGACTTTTAACCTACAAATAGATTCAGCTTAGACCTCAAAGAACAATACTCAACACTCAAAAAGCATTTTGAAATTCAGGATAAGCAACAATAAGCATTTGAAAAAACAGTTTCTCAAAACAATTTCAACACTTAGCATTTTTGACAGTTTTGGTAAAACACAAACCAAACAATGCAAGCTTTAAAGCTTTGTTTCTAACCTGTTTTTAACACATGCATAAACACAAAAACATCACAAATCAACAATAAGCAAGAGCACAATCAAATAAGCAACTAAAATAAGCTATAACCTAACAGGTTCAAACAATGAACTCTTTAAACCTTAAAATTGAGATTTAACACTTAAAAACTTAAACAAACTAAATCTTTGGACTAATTTAAGCTAAGCTAAACTGACCCAAGAGTAAAGATGCAATTTTGACCCATTTTGACCCATAAAACAGGTTAAACCAAACACCCCTTTAAAAACTGTTTTAGCTTTTTTAAAGAGATTAATGCTTATTTAAAGCACACATTCAAAAGACCAGATGTTAAATAAGTAAAACAAGCAATATTAAGCAAATCTTAATAACAAATAAGCACTCAAATAAGCTGAAACAGATTATGCAAGTTTTAAGCTATTTTTAGACAGATTTTAATAAAAACTTGCAAACAAGATTTTAAAACTACAACTAAGCATTCATAAGCATTAACTAACAATAGCAAGCATAAATAAGCAAATAAAAACAGATAATAAGCAAGAATAAGCAGTTAAATAGTAAATAAGCTTAAAAAGTGAAAATGAAAACTTACAAACACCCTTGCTCAAAACAGGGTAAATAATCAAATCTACAAGCTCTAGCTTGTCAAAAGACAAGCTAGTGAGGTCTATAAGCTCTTCCCAAGCTAGCTTATCATCCAAAGAAGCTGAGGTGTTTTAAGGGGTGGATCTTTTTTAGTATTTTTTTAGATTTTTATGATTAAAACAGGAAATAAAAGAGATTAAAACAGTAAACTAAGGCTTGATTCAAGAAACAAAAAGCTTAGTGAAGCTTTTAGGTAAGATCTACAAGCTGTTTCATAGCTTTTCAAAGCTTAACAGGTTATAATAAATGATCAAACACAGAAACTTAAAACACAAACCTTAAATTTTTCATTAAAAACTTAAACTTTTACAAGGAATTGAAATACAAAATACGTTTAAAACTTAAATAAAAACTACACTTAAAAAGAGACTAAAAAAACTCTCCGCACTACAAGGGTTAAGCCCTCTATTTATAGGATAGGATAGATGCTTCGAGGTCTTTTAGCTGGTTTTCTTGTGTGAGAGGAAAAACAGCATCAATCTTGGCCCTTCAAATCAACTTGTGCTTCTTTAAATTCATCTTAGCCCTTGGATGTTTGCCACGCAATCATTCCCCAATGATTGCTTTTGGATTGCCAACGTGTCAGAGCAAAACGTCACTCATTGCATCATTATTGGCTTCTAGAAGGTGGGTTTAATCCTTGGGGTAAGTGTAATTTTGGAAGTGGAGAGTGAACAGTGAAAATGGGGGTGGAGCGGGAAAAGGGGTTGTTCTGTTTGTTTGATTGGTGCAGGGTGAGGAGTTTGGTGAATTGGCAAACTTGGTCCCTCAACTTATATAAGTATATAACATCTTTAGTCCTTTGTGGTGCATCTTTGGTCCTTTAAGTTTTATAACGGTTTGCACCGTTAGTCCTTTTAGGAGTAACGAGGGTGTTATAAAGGGGGTTGTGGTTAACGGGAGTTATAAGGGGTGTGCTTTGGGCTAGGTGTTGGGCCGGGTGTGGTATAAAAGGGTTTGGGCTTTTTATAAGGTTTTAGGTTTTAAAAATTTTGTATTAAAGTGGGTTGACCCGGGCCTACTAGGTGGGTACGGGTGGGCTCACTTTTGGTAATTTAGGTTTTCGGGTTCGGTTTTTGATGCTCTTTCTAATGCCACTTCCCGGGGTTGACTTTGACTGGATCTTGACCCCGTAGACTTTTTGACTTTAGGCTTTGACTTTGACTTCTCTTCACTCTTTTTCCGTTCTCGTGCTCGGTTTTGTCGTTTTGGCTTTGTTTTTGTCCTTTTCTTGGATATCTGTTACCTGCATAATACAAATGCAAAACATACAAATACAATGTATTTTTGGTACGTTTTTAGTTATTTAAGTCCGTTTTTAATGGTTAAATGTATGTGTAATTAAAAGCATACCAAAATCCCCCATACTAGGATATTGTCGTGTCCTCACGCAATGTTATGAAGTAAACACTTACGAAAACCAAGAATCTCAATCTCCCTCGACTAATTACCTCAAAAAGTAGCTAAGTGTTCATCGAGGGGAATTAAAGAATCAATAGTTTAGAGAAGCCCCGTTTTTACCATTTTTAAATGATATACACTTATTCCTACTAATATTTTGTATTTTTCCTATTTTTCATTTTTTTAGCAACTAAAACTAACATATTTGACTTTCGTTATTTTCATAACCGTTAGGGATCATAGAACAAGATGCATTTCATTCCGAAAATGCCCCAAAAAGGATAAATTCATCGTCCCCGACTTTTTACTCGCTCCAAAACAAGCTTAAAACGAAATCATAGTTAAGTATCAGTTAAGAGCTACACTAACTCATATTTGACAACTGTATAAACATTTCACTCTCCCCCACAAGTTAAATATATCTTAGGTGTATGTGCTATTTTGAATTTCAACCATGGATCAACGTTTTGCAAAATTCTATGCTTTACGTTCCACCCGAGAATAATGAGTTTAAAGGCGAGATCATCCCATGTAGCGATTTTTGTCTCGGCACATCCCAACCTTACGGCTAAGTGACCAGGCTTTTGACACCCCACAGAGACTAGTATCGGGACTCACGGACCTTAGGTTTCAAAAACTCTCAGGTTTCTCGTATACACATAGCCTAAAATAGAATAGTCAAAGTTCAAAAGCATATTTAAATTTAACAAAAAGAGATCTATTTATTAATTCACACTTAATATCAAACATTGATGCAATTGTAACCCTCGACCTTTTAGAAGGCTGCAACACGTTGTGAGCCGCAAGATGCATCAAACTTTTTTTTTATCAGTCCCTCGATTTTATTCTTACTATGGGCTTTCTTTAGAAGGCTGCAACATCGGTTGTGAGCCGGCAAGATGCAGCAAACTTTTATCAGCCCACAGTTTATATTTATTATATATATATATATATATATATATATATATATATATATATATATATATATAAATATATATATGTATAATAGATAATATTTAAATTTCCACCTTTCACTTCACGATATAGAGAAGACTTCTTTTTGAAAAATTCAAGTATAAATTTGAACTAAGACTAAATTTTTTGCTATTAACTACATAAAAATTGTTGATTTAAGTTTAATCTCCAAAAATAGCACGTATTATTAATCCGGTTAGGAGCTTATGGGAGAAAAAGCCACAAATTACATACATGAGCTCTTAAGATTTCCAAATAATCCTTGTTTAGCATCCAACTCATACTTAACTCTATCAGTTTCCGTTCATTGCAAATACCGCGAACCTTAGCCTAAAGGTTAAGGACAAGGCCCCCTCTAGAGCTCAACACGCTCGATCGAGCCAAAATTTATTCTTATTCTACCCAGCAGGAAAGTCAAAATTATGACAAAACACTTATTTTATTTTTGAAAAAAAATTTAATTTTATTTTTTTTGAAATTTTGGTGGTAAAAACGGGATTACGTAAAAACAACGGCTGCAGGCACAATCAAATCGATAGATCCCCCCCATACTAGAATTAAACATTGTCCTCAATGTTTTTAGAAGGGTCTCTACGTAAATCCTAAGCCATTTATTAAGTATGCTTAAAGATAAACGTTAGTCGATTAGATTAGGATATTGGATTTCCCAAATGAAGCTGAGGATTTGAAGCTCTTGTGATCGAAGGACAAAACCGCGAGCACGAGAGGCTTCAAAAATCTAGGACAATCCTGGACAATCACAAAAACACAAGCAAACGAGAATGGAAAGAGGCACACCTCTCACAACAAAAAACACTTATTCATTACTACATAATATAACTACGGATAAGCATGGGGTGCCTCCCACGAAGCGCTTGTTTAGGGTCACTAAGCTTGACCCAATCCCCGAATTCATTTGTCCTTGGGGAAGGTTTGGAGATCCGGGACAACCAATTATGGTACGTCCCCTCCCAAAGGTGCCTTAATTTTATGACCGTTCACCTTGAAATTTGGCCCGGAGTTTTGAGATAACTCAACGGTGCCATATGGAAAGACATAGGCAATGGTGAATAGTCCGGACCAACGGGATTTTAACTTGCCCAAGAACATCTTTAATCTAGAGTTAAAAAGGAGGACTTGATCACCGACGTTGAAAACGCGGTTTTTGATCTTTGAGTCATGGATCTCTTTGTTTTCTCTTATAGATCAAAGTGTTCACCATAGGCATGATCACGAAGTTTCATTTAGTCATTGAGTTGAAAGTTACGGTGATCCCCTACGGTCCTCAAGGTCAAAGTTTGCATGCTTCAAGGCCTAGTAGGCTTTGTGCTCGAGCTCGATCGGTAGATGACATGCCTTTCCGTACACGAGCTTGTATGGGGTACACCCGATGGGTGTTTTGTAAGCTGTACGGAAGGCCCAAAGTGCGTCATCTAATTTATCCGACCAAGAGGCACGGTTCTCGCCTATGGTCCTTTCAAGAATTCGTTTCAAGCCACGATTGGATACCTCAACTTGCCCACTTGTTTGTGGGTGATACACGGTGGATAGACGGTGAGTAACCCTATTTAAGCATGTGACCTTTGCAAACGGTCATTGCAAAAATGGGTTCCGCGATCACTTATGATAGCACGAGGGGTACCGAATCGGGCGAAGAGAGATTTAAGAAATTTGCAAACAACTCGGGCGTCGTTGGTGGGGAGCGCTTTTGCTTCAACCCATTTTGACAAATAGTCGACCGCCACGAGTATATATTTGTTCCCTCGTGAAGACGGGAACGGCCCCATGAAATCGATGCCCCACACGTCAAAGATTTCGCAAACTTGGATGGAATTTTGAGGCATTTCATCACGTTGCGAAATTTTTCCTTGACGCTGACAAGTGTCACATCGGGTGACCAAGTCATGGGCATCTCGGTAAATCGTGGGCCAATAAAATCCTGAGTCAAAAACCTTTTTGGCGGTGTAGTTGGCACCGTAATGTCCCCCGGTGGGTCCACTATGGCAAGCTGTGAGGATGTCAACAGCTTCTTGGCCTGCAACACACCGCCAGATCATTTGATCCGCACATATTTTGAACAAATAGGGGTCGTCCCAAAAGTAGTGTTTAACATCTTTGAAAAACTTGTTTTTCTGCTGGGACGACATCCCTTTAACAATGAAATTCCCCGCGTGGTAATTTGCATAATCGGCAAACCACGGGGTACTTGAGTCACCACAAAAAGTCACCATATTAAGTGTCTCGAGAGGAAACTTTTCATTTATCTCCTTTGGGTCGAGCACATTTTCATAAGGATTTTCTAATCGGGAAAGATGATCGGCCGCGAGATTCTCGGCTCCTTTTGTGTCAATTACTTTGAATTTGAACTCTTGAAGGAGGAGAACCCACCGGAGCAATCTCGCCTTGGAATCTTTTTTAGCAAAGAGATATTTTAGGGCGGAGTGATCCGTATGCACTATGCTTTTGTTCAAGGTAAGGTAAGACCGGAATTTTTCGAAGGCATACACCACGACTAACATTTCTTTCTTCGTCGTGGTGTAATGCGATTCCGCCTCGTTCATTGTTTTACTAGTATAGTGTATAGGCCTAAAGTATTTTTTCATGACGTTGCCCCAAGACTGCACCTATGGCAAAGTCGCTTGCATCGCACATAAGCTCAAAGGGTAGATCTTAGTCGGGGGAAATCAAGATTGGAGCTTTGATAAGTTTTTTCTTTAACATTTCAAAAGCTTGAATACATTCATTGGAGAAGATGAACGGAGTATTTTTCTCAAGAAGATGAGTCATCGGTCGGGAAATTTTAGAAAAATCCTTAATGAACCGTCGGTAGAAACCAGCATGACCGAGAAAACTCCGAACACCCTTGACGGTGGTAGGATGAGGTAACTTAGCAATCATATCGACTTTGGCTTTATCAACCTCAATCCCATTTTTGGAAATCTTATGGCAAAGGACAATGCCTTCCTTAACTATAAAATGACTCTTTTCCCAATTTAGACAAAGATTGGTGTCTTCACGCCTTTGAAGCATCTTGTCTACACGAGAGAGGCAATTTCCGAATGAATGCCCAAAGACTGAAAAGTCATCCATGAAGACTTCCATCATTTTTTCGGTCATATCATGAAAGATAGCCATCATACACCTTTGGAACGTGCTTGGTGCATTACATAAGCCAAAAGGTATGCGACGGTAGGCGAATGTTCCATAAGGACATGTGAATGGTATCTTTTCTTGATCATGAGGGTCGATGGGAATTTGAAAGTAACCTGAGAAACCATCGAGAAAACAATAGTACTCGTTTCTCTCTAATCTCTTGAGCATTTGATCCATAAACGGTAGTGGAAAGTGGTCTTTAATGGTGGCTTCATTTAACTTTTGGCAGTCAATGCATACACGCCAACCCATAACCAATCGAGTAGGAATTAACTCGTTTTCATCATTTTCAACAACGATAAATCCACCTTTTTTCGGTACGCAATGTACGGGGTTTACCCAAGGACTATCCGAGATCGGGTAAATTAATCCTGCGTCAAGAAGTTTTTCAACCTCCTTTTTGATGACATCATGGATTTTTAGATTCACCCGTCTTTGGTGTTGAACCGCTGGTTTGTAGTCATCTTCCATAAGAATCTTGTGAGTACAAAATTCCGGGTTAATACCCTTGATGTCGGAGAGTTTCCAAGCGATGGCTCGCTTGTGTGACTTCAAAACCTTTATGAGAGCGGCTTTTTCCTCAACACTCAAGTCTTTAGCAATTATGACGGGCAACTTGTTGTCACCCTCCAAAAATGCGTATTCTAGATGAGGAGGTAAGTCCTTGAGTTCGACCTCGGGAGGTTCATCAATTGAAGATTTATCAGTTTTAGCTTCACAAACTTTAAGTTCTTTTCGAATTTTAGGCAAATAATTTCCTTGAGTGGGAGGGGGTAATGATGGATCATCATTGAGAAATGATTCAAGAAGAAGAATATCCCCCTCTAGGTCATAATAAGAGTCATCAACTTTCGGTGAAGTTGGATCATCTTTAAGAGCGAGGAAAGCATCGACTTCCTTGAGAAGAAAATCACTATCCCCGAAGGGAGTGAGAGTCGGAGAAGAAGTAGAAACAATCAGGTCATAGTAAGGAGTGGGATTGCCACTCGCGATCACATCGGAGAAACCGAGAACTTCTTGAGAATACTCCTTACAATCCATTTTCTGAGATGTCGATTCGGTTCGTCGTCGTATGGCATCCGTAATTAGAGGAGTAATCGAAGTTTGGTCAAGATTGAATGTTACGGCTTCTTTTCCAACACGAAGAGTTAATTCTCCTTTGTAAACATCAATCAAAGAACGTCCGGTCTTTAAGAAGGATCTCCCGAGAATTAGGGGGACTCGGGGATCGGCATCAAAGTCTACGACTACAAAGTCGGCCGGGAATTTGACCTTTCCTACTTTTAGGTAGACATCTTCGGCGATACTGATCGGTTGGGTAATCGAACGGTCCGCAAGTTCAAGAGTCATACAAGTAGGAGTGAGCTCCGGAAGAGAAAGCTTTTTCCACACAGATAATGGCATGAGATTTATGCTAGCGCCAAGATCGGCCAAGGCTAATCACTCATCCATTTTGAGAAAATCACATGGTATGAGAAATTTGCTGGGGTCTCCAAGTTTTTTGGGTAACTTGTTGAGGATAACCGCCGAACAGTGCTCATTTAATGGAGTTCTAGCCATTTCACTTAATTTTTCTTTGTTTCCAATTAAAGCTTTAAGAGTCGAGGCAAATTTTGGCATAAGAATTAAAGCATCCGTGAGGCTAATTTCGAAACTCAAATCATTAAAGATTTCGTAGAATTTCTCAATTTGGTCGTTAGCTTTTTCATGGCACCTTTCATCATTATGTCTCGAAGGATACGGAAGTGACGGATTCGGGTTAGGCATCGGAGCACTAACAGGAGCAACAACGGGCTCAGAATTTTGTACTTGAGATTGAACTTGGACAACCGGAGGTTGGAGGTATTTGGTACTTCCGTTATTAGTAGGAAGCACCGTGTCCTTTGTCACCTCGGTTTCGCGTTCCACTACTTTAGGAGGAGAAGAAGAAGTAGTAGGAATCGTGGGTCCTTGATAAGCAACACCGCTTCGGGTGGTAATACCCTTCAAATCTACCTTCAGGTTAGTAATGGTATTACTAGGGAGTGTCCCTGAACCTGAAGTAGAAGCGGTATTGGAATTCACGAATTTGGAAAGCATGTCCGTTAAATTGGTCATTTGATTTTGCAAGTTTTGGTTTTGGTCTTGCATGTTTCTCATAACCGCATCATTAGCCTTGACATAGCTTTCAAAATCGGTCTTTGTCAAACCTTATGTTTGCGGAGCCGAAGCTTGGTAAGGTTGAGCTTGGGGAACCAGGGGTTGATTAATCGGTGGTCGATAAATTTGGCCTTGGTTGTAATTAGTCCCCCGGTTTTGGTTGTAACGATTTTGGTTATTTCCTTGGTTTTGAACGGGAGGAAAACCGGGAGGTCGAATTTGATTAGCAATCGGGGCTCGGTAACCGGTATTTCCTTGGTTGTAGTTAGCTGCGGCGGCTTAAGAGACGTACTCTTGAATATTGTCACGATAACGTTGCCATAGATGGCGGGGCAATTTCGGTAAGAATTAGCACCACCGCAAGTAACACAACTTTCCTCGATCGCTTTCACGGGAGCGGGAGCTTGGGATTTCTTATCGAGAAGTAAAGGTTTCACCATATCTTTAAGTTAAGCAACATCGGGAGAAATACCGGGGGTGGAAGTGCTTGAACTCACTTTAGCAACAACCGGTTTGTTACGTGAATTACGAACTTTGGATTTGCTCCCAATAATTCTTAGGCAATCACGGGGCATTTTATCCAAAAAGTTACCACCCGCGGCGGAATTCAATGAATCTTGATCATTAGAGTTCAAAGAATTATAAAAAAGTATCGAGCTGATGTAATTCCAAAAATTCATGATGTGGGCATGCCCGAAGAAGATCATTAAATCGGTCCCATGCATCGTAGAAAGTTTTATCAAATCTTTGTTGAAATCTCATGATTTCATTTCGAAGATTTGTTGTTTTGGAAGGAGGGAAGAATTTGTTGATGAATTTCGAAACAAGATCATCCCATGTGAGAATCTATCGAGGGGGTTCTTTTTCAAGCCAAATCCGGGCTGCACCCTTGAGGGAAAATGGGAAAAGCATAAGCTTTACCGACATACTCGAGACGTTTGGGAACTTCATCGTAGAAGTGATCTTGTTGAAATAACGGATGTGAGCATGAGGGTCTTCTTTGTCATGTCTAAAAGATTGTTTGTTTTGAACGAGGGTAAGCAAACCGTTCTTAAGCTCAAAGTTGTCTGTGGTGATCTCAGGCACAACGATGGCATCCTCGTAACCCACGGTGGGTGCTTTGAGCAATTGAGCCATAGTACGATTATCGTCCATCGTAACTACGGGAGAAGCTTGATTTTCAATAGGTTCCACAAGATTAAATGGTTCAACAAAAGTCGGGTTGAGTTGTTGTTGTTGACGGTTAGAATTACGAGATTGAGAACGAGTATACATGCAATAAAATATAAAAAGAAAATTTATACTAATTTTTTTTTCTTTTTTATTTTTTATATTTGTTTGGCTTTTCAACAATGTATTCACAATAAACTTTAATAACGGACAATGAGATAAGACACTTAAACCTAATAATCAACTCGCTTCTCGGTAACTCTTCGAAGAGAAAAACGCACAAAGGAGTTTGTTTAACTTTCAAAGGTGAGTCGTACCTCGCGAGAGACACAAAAGGTATGTTTTTGATCTTTGGTTCGGGAACTTATTAATGGATAATACATCAGTTGAAAGTATTATTTGTTGGTGTTCTTTTACCAACATGGTAATTTTTTTTTTCTTTTATGGACAATGTTTTTATTTTTTGATTTTTTCTCTTTTTTTATATTATATATTTTTTATATTATATATACTAATAAAAGAAAAATCTTTTTGTATTTTTTTATAAGAAAATAAGCAAAATAACTTCACACGGAAGGATCTTCAAACACAAATTTTCAAACGGCTTCAACAATCGTAAGCAATCCTCCCCGGGCTTTTTATTTTTTCTTTTTGTTTTTTTTTTTTATTTGGTTGTACTGGGGGGTTATGTCGTCGCGAGCGGCTCGCATCGGGTAGACTTGACTATACCCTTTAAAAATATAAATATAAATATAAAATATACTTATAAATATATAAATACGAGGGTAAGAATAAAAAAATCACAATTATAGTAATCCGGGAGTATGATTCCCGGGTCGTTTCACCAACGAGGAATGCAATTGAAAGTCGAGAGGCGTTTTGAGAATTGACGCTTGAATGGAAAAGATTTTGATTGGTTTTCTAAAACTACGAGAAAATTAAGGCAAAAACTTAAAAACAATTAAGGGCACTAATTTAAAACTAAAAACGCAAAACGGGAATCATAAAAACGCGCTAAATTATCAACTAAATCAAAATTAAGCTCTAAAAATGAAAACTTGGTTTCTAAACCTTTAAAATGATAAAAGAAAATTTTCTAAAAAAGATTTATATTTATTTGGCTTTTTAATAATTTTTTATGAATTAAAAACTAATTTAATCTATTTAAAATCATAGAAAGTAGCAAATAAATACCTAAAAATTAAAAAAAATGATTTTCTATCTTAGAAAAGTCTAAAATATGATAAAAATTAAGAAAACTATTTTAAGTACTTTTATAATAAAAATCTATTTTCTAAAATAAAATTAAAAAGGTAAAAAGTAAAATTAAAATCTAAAAGTGATAAAAATGTTTTTAAAGTTTGTAAAACTAAAAATATTTATTCTAAAACTAAAAACTATTTTTTTGTATTTTTAAAAATTAATTTACAATTTTAATTGATTTTCTAAAAAATTTAACTACGAAAAATGATAAAAAATAGAGAAATAATGGGAAAAATCCTAAAAAATCACTTAAAGTCCTAAATGTTATAAGGAACACAAGAAAAATAAGCTTAGCTAACCAGCTTGTCAAATAAGCTCAGAAAAGCCCAATATAAGCTACGAATTATACATGGGCTTATTGGGCCAAAATGGTGTTAAAAGAAATGTGCCTTGGGTCTTTAACGAAAAAGACCCAAGGGCGCAGCGTTAGGTGTGTTGTGTGTTAAGAGTAAGGTCGCAGGTTCGAGTCCTTGGCCTTCTCTTTTTTGGCTGCTACAGTACCCTTTTTTAAATCTTTTTACACACACTTATACACCACATGAAAATAAGCACTTTTTATAACTAAAGCTTTTTATGAAAGCCAAGGAATAAGCTGAAAAAGCACAATGAAAATGACAGAATGCTTATTTTTAAACTTAAGAAACAAATGGCAAAAATGCTAGGCTTAAAAAGAGCAAATAAGCAAATGACAAAGCAAGAAGAGCAAACACAGATCTCAAGACAACCTTAAAAAGCAAATAGGAACAAAATTTAGCAAATAAGAACAATTATATAAGCCAGATATGAGCATTTAAAACTCAGCAGTACTAACTTTTAAGTTGGTACTGCTAGTTAAACACTTAAGTCTGCTTGGCTAATAAAAGGCAAATAAGCACAATGAAATAAGAAATAAGCAAAGGCAGATACTCAACCACATCTAATAAGCACTTAAGAACAAAATTTATCAAGAAATTCAAACAGGAAAGCACTAATAAGCTAAATAAGCACTTAAGCCAAAAACAACATACAAACAGCTAAAGGGGAACTTTAAGGCTTAAAAATAAACCACTTAGAAGAACCTTATGGGAATAGGGCTTGCACTAGCTTATAGTCTGTCCTAAGGGCTTTCTAAAGCTGCAAAGAAATTGTAATTTGAAAAACAAATAAGCCACTAAAAGGGCTTATGAAATCTGCTGTCACAGTCTGCATGTGCTGACTTGGGTTATTTTTTTAAGAAAAATGTGGCTATTGCAGCCTACAAATAAGCTGGCAAATAAGGTTTAAAATGAAAAGAAAGTAAAAACAGATTGAGTACTCCCACAAATGAGCTTATGCTCAAACTTTTAAGCTCTAAATACAAGTTTAAGTAACTGAAAATTTGAAAATGAAAAAGGGGTTTTAAAAGAAAAAGACACTTAACTCGACTATGACAGATTTTGAGCTAGACACAAGTAAATCAAAAAGACTATAAACTACTGCATTAAGATACTCTAAAAATCACTAAAACAAGACTCAAAACCAGGTTTTGAATAACTAAATCAAATGAGCACTTTAAAAATAATTTTGAGCCACAGTTTCAAAGACAACATGAGAAAAACCTTCAAACAAGTTTTAATACTTAAAACTTTTGAAAAACTGATTAAGAACAACTTAAGACAGCTGGTTAAAGTTAGCCAAAAGACCCAAATGGTTTTTAACCCAAAATGACCCTTTTTAACCCACTGTCCCAAACACCCCTTTAAACTCTTTTTATAAAATTTTAATCTAAGAAACTGAGATTTAACCCACAAATCTATAATACCAGATATTAAAAGGACTTAATAACCCTGAACAAACAACTTGGAACAAACAAATTAGCAGAATTAACAAGATTAAAGCTGTGCTACTATTTTTTTTATTTTTGACTCATTTTTAAGAAAAGTTTGCACAATGATATTTAAAACTATAACACCTATATATTAAGCACTTAACAACAATAATTAGCAATAATAAGCAGAAATAAGCAAGAAATAAGCACTTGAACAGTAAAAATGCAAGAAAATGAAAAATGAAAAACTTACAAAAGTCCACTCTAGCTTGTCAAAGACAAGCTAGTATGGTCCTATAAGCTCTTTCAAGGCTAGCTTATCATCAAAATGCTGTGGTAATTTAACGGGTGAGTCTTTTGTGATTTTTGTAAAATTTTCTTAAGTACTTTAAATTTAAGTAAAAACAGATTGCTTATAAGTTTGAATAAGAGCTTAAAACATTTTGTAAAAGGTTTTTAACAATAAAGAACAATAGAACTCACAATTTAACTTAAAAACTTCAAGCTTTCATTAATTTTAAAAACAAGTTACAAGACTTGTAATTAAAAGACAATTAAAATGAAAATGACTTAAAAACTAAAACTAGGTTAAACTACATAAAAAAAACTAGGTGCCCAATGGCTTACAAAGAGACCTATTTATACTAAGCTTAAGAATATTCTAGGTCTTGTGCTTCTTTGCTGAGAGGGAAGCCGCGTGTGTTTGTTGTGTGAGTGTAAACCAAAGTTGATCTCAGCCCTTGAATGAATCTTTGTGCCCAAGCAAATTGATCACGTCCCTTGATTTATCTTGCCCAATAGTGTTTTCTAGGAATGCCAAGGTGGCTTGGCAGTTTATGAGGTGGGGTGAGAGTGGTGGTGATGTTTTGTCTTATGGTGAGAAGTTTTGGCAGTTTGCTATAAGTTAAAACACACGCAGGGTGTGTGAGGGGGATAATGAACAGTGTACGCGCCATTTTTAAAAGTTCTTGATGTTGGCAAAAATGGTCCCTCCAAGTGTATGTCTTTATTACACTGCAAGCCCTTGTGGTGTTCATCTTTGGTCCTTGAAGTTTATAAATGTTTGCACCGTTAGTCCTTAAAGGACTAACGGTGTAAGGGATAAAAGGATAACACAGTTAAGTGGCTTGGGTTTGGTTTTGGGCCTTGTTGGGCCTGTTTTGGTTTAATATATAAAAAGGAGTTTGGGGCGGGTAAAGTATAAAAGGATTAGGCTTTTTGGGGTTTAATAAAAGGGTTTGTATAAGTGGGCTGACCCAGGCCCACTAGGTGGGTACGGGTGGGCCCACTTTTGGCAATTTAGGTTTTCGGGTTCGGTTTTCGATGCTCTTTCCAATGCCTCATCCCGGGGTTGAATTTGATTTGACTTTGACTTTGACTTTTTGTTGACTTTTGGCTTTGAATTGACTTGATTTTTCACGCTCTTTCCGTTCTCGTGTTCGGTTTTGTCATTTTGGCTTTGATTTTTGTCCTTTTCTTGGATATCCATTACCTGCATAATACAAATACAAAACATACAAATACAATGTATTTTTGGTACGTTTTTTGTCATTTAAGTCCGTTTTTAGTGGTCAAAGGTATGTGTAATTAAACACATACCAGTTTCATAAAAATTACATGCACTATTTTTAAATACTTTCACGTATGCATGCATGTTCATACTATTTTTATTCTTATATCATAATGCTTTCTAGAAAACCATAGATAAATTCAAATTTATATTTTTTTCTCTTTGTTCCCTCTTCTAAACATCCCACTTGAAATTCAAACCAAACAATTCATAAATTTTATCAGTTGCATCCTAAAATACTACCTTAACCCTTTATATTATTCCTCATTACCCATTTTTTACAATATCTTACATTATAACTCTAAATAAAACACAAAACCCCTCACTAAACACTAACCATAACCAGCCCCCATCCCTCTTTTCTAAATCATCAATTCATGTCTCCCACTCTTGATAAGAAACCTATGGATAAAACCTTGAACCATCATATCTTGACATAGTCAACCACTATAAATATCCACCCCTTACACCCCCTCCTACCCATGTTTTTCTGCAGCCTATACATCTCCATAGTACCTTATGTCTCCTAAATACTCTTTAAACCAACTAGACTCATTACCATTAAACCTAACAATGAAACTAGCTAGTTACTTGCATATTTCCCCTATAAATACAACACTATTACTTCCTTATTTCTCACAGTTTAGGTTATTTGGTACTTGGAAGCTTGGGTTTATACTTGCATAATTAGGGTTTACATCTTGTTTAGGGTTTTTAGGTTACATTGTTTTAAATATCATCACCTTCAAGTAAGCATTCATCACAAGTTCTTACTCAGTTTTACAACTTACATATCATGAATTACATATCTTATATCACTTATACCAAGTTGTGGCTTAAAGACATGAGTATCGTATGTACGTACATGTTACTGATGTCGGGCATAAATTCGGGTTTTCACACCGTATAAAATGGAGTCTTGCGTAAGCTTTGGCTTCTAAATACAATACTTTTACAATAGTAATGAGACATAAATTAAAACTAGAACCCATGGAAGTATTTTGATATTGTTCGAGCGAAAACGCATAGGTACCTAATGTATACACATTTTTGTAAAAATCAACTAAAAAGGGGTTTTTGAATTAAGACTTTATTATAAAACTTTATTCTAAGGTCACCTAGATATCATGCCCAAAACCTAGATCAAACGGAAGTGGTTTTGTTTTTTAATTCGTAAAAATAAAATATTTGCAGATTGGTAAAATTCGGCTGAGTAGGAGACTTTGAGACTTAACACAACCACCCTAGGCTGAGTTTATGGGTTAGGGAAGTAGTGAAACGTGTAAAGGGAACAATAACTTAAAATTTTCAAGTCGAATCACCAAAAACGGACACTGTATGAAAAAGTTATAGCTAGTAGTAAATCTGCAATACTTATTAAAAGCTGATGAAAAATGTGAAAACAAACAACCAGGCTACTTTGAGCTCATTTTTGAGATCCTTAGGGTCAGAGTTAGGTTATAAGATAAGCTAAGTTATTGTAGTCGGGGTGGGTAGCTTTCCATAGCCCTGGAATCACCAGAAGACATGTTGAATTGAGAAAGATACAGTCCATTAAAACTCTGACCTCGCGGTTAAAACATGCTGAGTAAAACGTGAAATTTCACTAAGTTTGGAATTAGCCAAATCTTTGCGACCAGCCAACTTGGGCACTATTTTCAAGGCTGTTAGGGTTTGAGTTGGGTGAAAGGATAAACTAACTATTTAAAGTACTTAAACTTTAGTTTTCAAAAACTTTGGACTTGCATTATTAGGTTCGGTAACGAGAGAGTTGTTGGCTAATAAAGTAGGTAAATCATAAATATTGGGAACTTTTGAAAACGTAAAAATAAACATTTTATTTTTCCGAAATCTACTTTTTAACTTGTAAAGCTTAAATGCAATCGTGTACGGGTGATATAGGATTTATGTAAATGCATACACATCAATTCACTCTAGTTTTCATTATCCTAAAAGCATATTATTTATTTAGGTTGCGGTTAGAGTTTTCGTGCATCATTTTTCGTGCTTACCTTTTATTACCGATATTACTTTATTGCTTGAGGTGAGTTTCATAGCCCCACTTACTAGTATTATAATTGTTTTACAAATATCAGAGTGAGATACATTGCTCGTTTTTACATATGGACGCAAGTACATTAAACATTTATTGATTGCCTAAGTACCATTATCCCACAATGGCCCAACCATTATCATGAAATGTAAAATAATTGGTGTAAGCACGAATGCTATGAATAGATCTAGTGGGATTGACATTCTCCGTCTGGGTTGACCGGTTAGGCAAACAGACACATTGTATTTAGGAACTTTGGGTGTCTCGGGATAGATACCTACAGGGGCAACCACATGTAAACACGACCTCTGTTAATGCTCGATGTCATGAGCTTAGTGCAATCGTAATACATTTTATGTGATATTGTATTTGTTATAATGGCCACACATTGAAATCTTGTGGTCCACATTACTTTTACTGAACGTGACTGATTACTAAAACCTATGAACTCACTAACATTATTGTTGACATTTTAGCATGTATTTCTCAGGTTTTTGAACTGCATGGCTTGCTTATGGAGTTGCATCCTTGAAGTATTTTCCTGCATAACAATTATCATTTGGATAACTTTCAAACAATTTAATATCTTGTGTTGGAATATCTTATTGTATTTTGTTGAAAACTTGGTTTTTTATTAATATCAAATGATCACCTTTTTAACAACTCATATAGAGGTTGTTCTCTTTATATCATGTTCTTGTGTGCTATGAAGTCATGCCCCGTTTACCTTTTTGTTGCGATATTTTGGCGGTGTGACATCAGTATGTCAGCAAAAAATGATGACTCCTTACCCGATTCATCAAATTTACTATACATAAATTTGTCATATTGGTTCAAAAGATACCAAATAGACAAACTTGTTCATCAAAATTTTGCTGTTATTGCTTAGGTGCTTATTTCGGTCCATATAAGGACCTTACAAGTTTGCAGACCTTGCTTCCATTACGAGGCAAGATGAAGCCCTAAGGTTATTCATATATACCTCATCATCTAATTCACCATTCAGGAAAGTTTTCTTCACAACCATCAGATGAATAATAAGATTGTAAATTTATGTTTAGGCAATCATCAATCTTATGGTAGTGATACGAGCCACTAAATCATAAGTATCAAAGTAGTTTATCTCTGACTTTTGTTTCAAGACGTGAATGACTACTCTAACTTTGACCTTTTCAATAGTTCCATATACCTTCATCTTTCATTTAAAGATCCCCTTGAAACCCAAAGGTTTACAACTAGGTAGTAGACCAGCCAACACCCAAGTGTTGTTGCCCATGATGGAATCCATCTCTTCATTTATTGTTTCTTTTAAGGAAGCAACATCCTGGGACTTCATTGCTTTATTTAATGTTTTAGGGTCATCCTCAACATTAAAGAAATATGAATGTTGATTAGAGACCTCATCCTTTGTTCATTCAATTAAGTACAATTGAAATTCAGGTCTAAGTGATTTTGGACTCCTATTATTTTTCTTTTTCTAAGCTTAGGTCGATGAACCACAACCTTTTGAGGAGCCTCTGAATAACCATTATCATCAGTTCCATTTATACATAAAATCATACTATTTGGTCTAGGTATAGATAAGAATTTATTCTCATAAATGATTGCATCCTTTGATTATGTTATCAAATTAACTAAAAAAATTCATTAGGTTTAGTAACAAATTTGTTAGGACCATCGAAACTACACTTTCAAGTTAGAATAGTTGAAAAATACTCAACTGATTAACTAAAAAATAAACCCTACTTTCTTTTCAAATAATCACATGTCTTTATAAATTTTATTTTACCGGATAAAAAAAGTTGGATAATAATCATTTGTGATTTTTTAAATATATATCGTAATCATCTATTGTAAGCTCGTTGGAAAAAATCTTTGCTGCAAAGAATTTCCCTTGGAAATTGCTTATTGAGTTAGTGTTTTGCGACAGTTAAAAAACATTTCAATTTATTAAACACTCTTACATTGTAAAATATTTTATTGGATATGTGTTGAAAGTAACAAACTGATTTATACAATTTTATATTATAGGGACCAGTTTTGCCATATTATGATTCTTGTTTTACTAACCTACTAATGTTTGGCTTAGTTTAGCAATTGTCGGTTTCTACATGGGTCAAAGTGGAACATTGGTCTTGATATACCCCAACCCCCACTCTAGGGTTTCATAACTCATTCTCTTATCTTTCTTTCTCTTTCGTTTTCTCATATTGTAAAAGTGATCTTGGTTCTTTATTGTCTACACCTTATAATCGTGTGATTAGCATGTGTGTTATATGAGTATTGTATTTATTTAGTAACATTTGTTTGGGGATTACTCTTTTCTCTTGTATTGTACTGAATAGCACTAGATTGAGGACTATTCTTCTTTAGCTTTTTAATAATAATAAATGGGCGGTTGGTTGAATAAGTATGTGGCTGTTAATTTTTACATGGTATCAAAGCTCTTGGTTAGGGTTTAATTTTTTTTGTTTTCTTGATAGTTCTTGAGTTCTTGTTGGTGGATCTGTCATTCTTTGTTCAAAAATGATACGACCATGTTAGGGGTTGTATCGCGATAGGGCACCACTTTTAGCATGTGCGAGCTCCATAAGAAAATATAGAAGAAGAATAGAGAATTTACTTGACAAACTTGATTGATTGATTATAAAATAAAATAGTACAAAGAGTATTTACAAGACAAACGTAGGGTAAAACCCTAACAGCTAAATGAGCCATGGGCTCAAGCCCAAACGTATCATTCCTCCCTCCTTTAAAACAACCTTTCCCTCAAGGTGTTGTCTTGAAAAGCACTATTTATTCCGGGATCCAATATTCTTCTATGAGCAAAAAAATCAGGATCAGGATTAAAGAGGGAAGATACTGAGGCTCCAAAAAGAGCACAGTCCCATTTTCCGCTACCGCAGCCAACACTCTTTTTCCTCTTCCGCCTTCCACTTCCTTGGACATAACACAACACCCATTTCCTTCTTCCAATGTCCGCTTCCCAAGGCGTAACATTCCCTACTCCTACAAAATTCACCTTGCCCTCAAGGTGATACAGAGAATATGATGATTGAGAGTCTGACATCCATTCCCACGAGGCTTGCTCTGTTGATCCTTTGACCCCCTAGTACGGCCGACCTGTCACCGTAGCTTGCAGACGCATCCGCTCCCCTGCATTCGGTTGAACAAAGTTATAGATGCCCTCATTATCCATGAGCCCGTGAACATCACCGATACCAATTCTTTCCCATAGTTAGAGAACTCGCAGACTTCCGTGTTAAACCAATGAAGAGAGTGTAGAACTATGCCCGATATCCACTACTTCTTTTGCTGGTGTCACAGGACCTGAAGTTTCTGAATCACCACCCCTATTGTTGCCAAAGGTATCGAAAGAAAGTGGTGGTTTGGTGTTATCAGCTTGGTCATTAAGACGATTCAAGAACGGAATTGGAACATGTAGGGTATAAACATAGTATTGGACTTCTTTATCAACCTTTTTGTCAATGAGCACTTGGACATCCGTTGTACCGATCGTTCCTCATAGTGTTTCTCTTAATTAGTGTCGGAATAGGAACAATGTTTACTTTTTGGTTGGGATATTTTCTCAATTAGTGATGTGTTATTTTTGTTTAAAATAATTTTTGCAAGTTTTAAATTTATAAAACTCATCTACCGATGTCTACACGCACTAATGGGCAGAGAACCCGGTCTTATGTAGTGCAGGACTTGGTAAATTCGAGGTCATCCCAAGAGCTAAGTTTAAATTGTTTTAATTTGATTAGTGTCACAAAAATGGTTTTGATTTGATTTGAAATTTTGACAGGAAAATAAATGCGAAAAGTAAATATGGTAGAAGTGATCAGGGAGAAAAACATGATAGCCTAGTTATTTCATTACTACTGTGATGATGTGTATTTCCTGTCAATGTCTAAGTATCAATTTATTAGTAGTTCTAATATCAACAGACCCGAATTGGCATTTGAGGTCTGCCCTATACTTTCTGCGATCTTGAATCCCCTGCAAGTCACAAAGGTAGGGCATCTAAGTTGCAGTGATTAAACCCCAACTATCCTAAATATCTATCTATAACTTAGATAGATTATAAACCCCCTCTGAAAGAGTTCCTGGGCTTTTTAAGTGTTTAATGTGATAGTGGCGGTAATTGGGTAAATTCTTACACTAGGGATAGATTCCAACCTACCTTAGTACCCTGTTAACCCCATGTTCAACTAGTCCACCTAATAACATAATTAACAAGATCTAAACCACCTTCAACACTACCAAAACTCAAGGATCGATGATAGACTAAAAGGATATCCAATAAAGCGATAATTAAACAAGAAACATTCAACAAAACAATAGTAAATTCATAACTAGGCCAGCACTAAAAGTGCTTAGCCGCTCATGGTAATAATACAACAAGAGTAAATGAAAGGAATCATAGATTGAATCATCATTAGTCTTATTAAATGCGTTTATGAATGATTAAATACAAAAGTAAGTGTATTGATTTCTCCCTTGGACTTCTGGTGGAATTCTTCGACTTCTAGAAGCTTGGTTCGCCCCTTGATACTGTGGTGGAAGGGTTGATGTCGAATGTGCTGAATGAGGGCTCTATTTATAAGCTTCGTGTCTATTACGGCGTAAGTGCTATGTATGTGTTACGCCGTAACTATGGTGCTGACACATTCCTTCTTTAATCTTGGTTACAGCCTAACTCTTGCGGGGTGGTTACGCCCTAACCAGCCTTGATGATGCGTATTTTATTATAAAATATATTTTATTTAAATTTTAAATTTATAAAACTCGATTCACCTGACAAATGCGTAACTTTGGTGCTGGGAATATTAGAGAGAGAATGAAAATAATTACAAGAAATCAAATTAATACTATCTTTTAGCTCCCCGGCAATGGCGTCAAAAACTTAATGCGTATTTTATTTTAATATATATTTACTCAAGTTTTAAATTTATAAAAGTCGATTCACCTAACAACGCACTAACGGGCAGAGAACCCAATCGTGAGTAGTGTAGAGATGGTAAATCCGAGGTTGTCCCAAGAGCTAAGTGTCAATTAGTTTTAATTTGAATTGTCACGTTTTGAAAATAGTTTGAGATTGATTTTGAAAATAACAAGAAAGTAAAAATGCAAAAAGTAAAAGGGATAGAAGTTATCAGGGAGAGAATCGTGCTAGCCTAGCCATTTCATTACTACCGTTATAACTACGTTTTTCTATGAAATGTTACACCATGGTTTAATTAGTGGTTTCTAAAGTCGACAGACCTGAATAGGTATCTTTAGTATGCACTATAATTCCTACGATCCTGAATCCCCTAAAAGTTACGAAGGTAGGGCAACCATGTCATAGTGATTAATCCCAACTATCCCAAGAACTAGTCTAATAACCTATGCAGATTATTAACCCCCTGTGAAAGAGTTCATGTGCTTTTTAAGTATATTAGGTGATAGAGGCGGTAACAGGGTTAGTTCCTATACTAGGGTTAGAATGATCATCCTTCCCTAGTACCCTGCTAATCCCATGTTCAAGTGGTAATCTAATAACATGATTAACATGATCTAAACCACCCCGTAATACTACCAAAACCTAGTGGGGTAACACCGATAGTCAAAAGATTATCCAACGAAACCATGAACTAACAGAAACAAATAGTTATAACAGATAGTAAATTCAGGACTAGCCAACTACTTGAAGTGCTTAGCCGCTCATGTCACAACAATGCAAGAATTACTAAAGATAATACTGATGGAAAACTCATATTCTTAACAGAGATTGTTATAGAACATAAAATACCAAAGGTAATTTTAAGTGTGATCCTCCCTTGGACTTTTTATGAATTCTTCAGCTATGAAGTCCTTGAATCATCCCTAGATCTGTGGTGGAATGGTTGATATCAAATTGTCTGAATGAGGCCTTTATCTATAGATTTCAAATAGTTTACGGCGTAACCTTTTAGGGGTTTACGCCATAAACTGCTGACGTGCACTTTCCATCTTACATGCTTAAAGGATGTTACGGCGTAATCAAGTGTCTACGTTACATCGTAATGCTGTCTCAGATAACTCATCCTTCCATATTAATAATGTTACAGCATAAACCTTGCGTGTGGTTACGCCATAATCTTGTTGGGTGACATGTCTTGCCTTGAATAGGTTACGACGTAACACTATCGTAGGGGTTACGCCGTAAAGTCTTGTAAGAATCCGTGTTTTCTTTATTTTTACGTCCTTTTCCCGTGTTTCTTGTCACATGCTTGCTTTTTACCTGAAAATAGCGAAATGACCGTAAAAGTATCAAATTCAAGTATTTATAAGACAATTGCAAGTATTTTTAGGGGAAAATTAACACTAAAAAGTATCAAATATTTGATGTTATCAAATACCCCCTACTTGACTTCTGCTTGCCCTCAAGTAGACCTGTTAGAATAGTTTATAAAAAGATTTCTCTAATTTAATCTTAAAGAAATGAATCTATAAAACACTTATGCTAGAAATATTAAAGCCGAACACCTCACGAAAAGGGGATCAAAAATCACTCAACTCTCAACTAGTCTAAGTGTTCATTTTCGGGGTGATCACTTATCTGCACAGTCATAGTATATATTCTATCATAAATTTAGAGAGTACACAAATATGCAACCAGTAAGAGTATGGTCTAAATAATTTTTAAAGGCAAAATGGCGACATAACGACAAGTTTATTGGGTGATATAAGGGTTAGGATAGACATGAGATACACATTTAATTGGTTTTAAGATAAGAGCACAAAACAAATAGTCATATATATTCTAAGGTATCCTAACAGATACTGTCCCTCCATACCAAGTCCTTCAAGATGCTGAAACTCTACCATATCATTATAAAGGGATAGCTAATAATTAATCTTGCGGCGTGCTGAACCCGATATCTTCACTCAGGTCGTGATGTTTAGAGGGGAGTTAAGATCTATGTAGGCTTTTTCCACATGCACATGTCCAATGTTGCATGGTATTTTGAGGTTTGACGGACATCCTTCTGTGATGATGGGGTTTCTCAGAAATATTGAAGGAATTGGGCCACTCATTAGGTACTTATGATATGCTAGTTCGCTCCTAGTCGGGAATATGTCAAAATACTCCACCTCTAATTCTCTTGCTTTAGTGTTTTCATCTACTTCAGGTTCCTTGTCGCGGGAATCATCATTCTTCTTAATTATCTCAATAAACATCACGTCACTGTCATCCGTTTTTGTGCAAACAAATTCTATGTCGGATGACTAGGGAACCAAGCTAAGTGATTCGAAGAATGAACTGAGTTGGCGGACTTTTTCGGTCATGAATGAAATTAATGGATTAGATGGTGAGGAAGGGTGGTATTCATGTTTTTTGGGTTGTCCGTTTCTTCTCACTCTTCTTCTTTTGGCTTGTTGTTTTGGGATTTGTCCTACTGCCTGGGACATATTGTGACAGCATTGATTGAACTATAGATTCGGGTTAAGCATTGAGGGTCTTCTGTTGGGTAAGAATGAGCAGACAAAACTGGAGAGGTAGAGTTAACATTTAGTTTCAGGTTCTTAACCGTGTTACTTAGGAGTGCTCCTATTATTCTATTAGTGATGGCCTTCAAGACTGTGTTAGTTTTGTTGGTCATCTCGCTTTGCTGTTGTTTGAAATCAGCTTCAACCTTAGACAATCTAGCGTCTTGAGATGCCATGATGTTGGACACCAATCCTTCAAGATTTGATTGTTTGTTAAAACTTTAAGGGTTGTTGTTGAAGGGGCGGTTCGGGATCGAACTGATGGGTTAAAACCGGCTAGGTGAAATTATTTTGAGAATTTTAGGGTTGTCTCCACCTAAGGTTTGGGTGACTTTTCCATGACGGATTGTAGGTGTCACCAAGATTGTTTTGCTCGTGTTTGAAAGCGTACCACTTGCCTCCCGCTTTGTTGGTACGCGAGGACGCATATTCAACAAAATCTTGCTTGGGATTTTCCATGTAGTATTGAGTGTCATGGGGACCACTACAGATCTCACATGAAGATGTGATTTTGTTCACTTGAACAGGTTGCTTAGGAGCAAGATGAGCTTCCATCAAGCGTTGGACTTGATTTTCTGGCTCGATGAGACGACGGTCGGATGTACTCGGGACATCTTGCGGCAAAGAGATTGCTTTGACCGGCTTAGCGAAGTATTTTGGGTCGTTCCAACTTTCATTGTCATAGAGGGTGTTACGAATAGAAAAATAATGATCATTAATGCAATCAAAGAGAGATCTCAATGATCGTCCCTTGGGGGAAGATTGTTAGGAATGATAAAAGTGATGATCTTATTGAGATAAAAGTCTTGTAATAAATAAAGAAATAATATTGTGTAATAGGTTAAGTGATAGGCTTATGACTTAAATAAAGTTACGAGACCCAACAAATAGCTAAAAGCTAAGAAACAAGAGCTAGTAGCTCTTCCTTGTAAAATGAGTATAAATACCCTACCACCTCCTCATTAGGGAGGTGGGTCTTCTAATCTCATTCTAATCTTTTCTCTAATCCTCCTCCTTCCTCTTTCTCTCTCTACTTTCTATCTTTCTCTCTCTAGAATAAACACACACACACCACCTAAACACATGCTCTATTACTTATTGATCCTGAATTCAAGACCTATCAAGTGGTATCAGAGCTGCAGGAGCGATTTAATGTTGTTTAGGAGAGCTTATTTGGACAGCTTATTTCGTCAGCTTATTCTGAGCTAATTTTTTGCTTATTTTGAGCTTATTCGGTCTTGATTATCTGCTGTGTTTATTTTGTCTTTTTTATGTGCTTATTCTGTTTTTCAGCTTATTTTCGTGAGCTTATTTCGAGTCAAAACTTCTTATTTTTGGTCAAAAAGTAAATCAGCTTAATCTGGTCGAATCAGATTATTATGTGCTTATTTGCTAATTTTAGTTGTGTTTTATGCAACTGAAATTGATTACTTACGGTTTTATCGTAAGAGTCATGGCAAGATTAGTACAAAATCAGCTTATTAGTGCCTATTATCAAATTCGGATTAATAACTGATTTTACTGAATTTGACTTTCAAAGTTGGAGGTTTGACTTTTGGTCAAACTAGTCAAATTCAGAATGCGTTTTTGAGTTTACCAGATCTGTGTTTACCAAAAATCATATCATAGAAAGAGAAACGCATTGTTAATCATATCAAAAAGAAAAAAAAGAAAAAAAATAGTTTTGTTAGGAACAAACTCAACAGATCTAATCTCGAAAACAAACTCAGAATGTCAATATTCTTCAAGAAATAGATCTTAGTCTATTTTTGTGTTTGCTTAATAAAGTTCATGATTTTTAGAACCTAAAACACACGAAAAAGTCATCATAGATCCAACATCTCATTTTTGGAACAATAAGAAGTTATACACAAATCGATATCTCAGCCTTTGTTTTTCCATAGTGATTGACACTTATCTTTAAAAGGTTAAATAAACACAAACATCATAGATCATTTTTTGTGAAGATGAATATCCGAAAAATCAAAAGAAAAACAAAGAACAATAAGTGTTCTTGTCCTCTTTTATTTCGATTCATAAATAAAAACGAAGAACAAAGAAAAGGAAAAGATCTCAGCTTGGTTTTGTATTTCTTGTAAGTAAAACAAACATGTTGTTACCCCTTCTTAGTTTCGTTATTAGATACAAGAAATCAAAACAGAAATAACTTTAATCTCAGATTTGTTCATTTTGAGTATTAATCTTTACAAGATTATGAACTAATCTCATCATAGATCAATTTGAAGCTTAGCTTCTTGTTTCATTTTTCGAAAACCCATAAAGAAAAACTAAGAACAATAGGTGTTCCCACCTGTGACGAGTTCTTGTGGTCGTCTTGTGTATACAAAATGAGATATAAAGCAAGGTTTTCATGTTTGGATTTGTAATATCAAGAGCTAATAAGAAAAAGTGGCATGATTTGTTTGTGTGACTAAGATTAGAGAGAGTTGTTGTGTCGTGGGAATGAAATATAAAAGAGGTGGTGCAAGGTCCTATAATAGTGCCCAGGATTCTTCGGGGTTTCTGTCACGAAGCTTACCATGGGCCGATTGGTCAATGGTTCGTCTTTTGGCGGGATTGAGATGGTCATAAAAGATTTGGACTTAGAGCCAAAGATCGATGCCATGATGAGGGACTTTTTGGAGTAAGTCTTTGAAATGATTCCATGCTTCAGAAAGAGATTCTCCTTGATGTTGTTGGAACATCAGGATGTCATTACAGAGTTTTGTAGTCCTTCCTGGTGGAAAGAATTAAGCAAGGAAACGAGTGGTAAGATCCTCCTATGTTGAGATGGATCCTGCTGGAAGACGTTCAAGCCAATTGCTAGCTTGATCGCGAAGGGAAAAATGAAATAAACGTAGGCGCATTCTTTCCCTATTGTCACTGTTACGGTCAAGTAAGTCCACTAGTTTTAGAAAATCCTTAAGGTGTTGGTTTGGATCCTCGGACCGAAGTTCGTGGAATGAGCATCCGTTTTGCACCAACCGGATGGTGTTGGATTGAAGAGGCACCACATTGTTCCCTTCGGGGAGCTCAATGTTGTTCTTGTAGCCCTCGTGGCTAGGTTTGGAGTAATCTCCAAGAGTACGGATAGGATTTTCATCTCCCATAGAGTTTAACGAAAATGGATTACGAAACA
Organism: Tanacetum coccineum; assembly: GCA_026074375.1. NCBI lineage: Eukaryota > Viridiplantae > Streptophyta > Magnoliopsida > Asterales > Asteraceae > Tanacetum > Tanacetum coccineum. Next base: position 118,471 of record BQNB010000011.1, on the reverse strand, counting down.
AATAACACAAAGAAAAGCTAGACTACAAGAAAGCTAATATACCAAAAATAAAAATCTCACTTGATACGAATCAAGCGAGTAAACCTAAGTTAAACAATGGTCGAAACCTAATTATTCCCCAGCAGCAGCGCCAAAAACTTGATGTGGTCGTCGTAAGACTTCACAGGAAGTTTTACAACACCCTAGGCCGAGTACCTAAACGTTGTAGTGTAGTATAGGTAAGACTCGGGGGTTGTTATTGTTCTCTAGGGGAATAAGTTGTGAAGGCTCGATCAGAATCTAACAAAGGTCTACGGGTTGAGAGAAGATTCTTTTTGTATTTTTATTTTATAGAAAGCAGGTAAAATCATGGTTTGAGAGGTTCGTTTGATTAAACTAATAATTAATAAAATAAATCTAAACTACTTTGGTGAAAGCTTATATGATAAATGAACGTATTTACTTAATCATGCACTACTCCTCAGATTGCTTCTCCTAATCTTGTTGCTTTGTCACACTCGTGATGATCTGTGTAGGTATTTCCTAAGTCATGAACGAATTACACGAACCCGCCATCTATTTAATATTCCGTTAAGGCAACGCACAAGTAAGGTAGTATGAGGACTATTGCAAGGCCCCTAAGAGTATATTAAATGCAATTGAAATATCTTAAGAGGGATCAACCATATTAGGGGTAAGGTATTATGAAGACTGTTACCGATGGTATCCTTTCTACACACTCGTATTTCCCTAGACGTCTATGCTAATTTAATATCTTATGGCTAGTTTTCTAAAGCGTAACGGGCATATCCATCACAAGAAGCAACATTAAAAGGATCTACAATCTAAGTTTCATGCAATCATAAGTAAATACTAATAGATCTAGCCTTGCATGGCAAATAAAGACGAAGAACAAGAATCTATCAAAAAACACATAGACATATTAAGTGATAAAGGATAAATGAACTTCACTTGATTTTATCATGAAATTGAGGTTGTTACAAGAGGGTTTTGACACCCTCAAAATGAGCCTAAAGGTTGCCAAAGTCATCTTCTAAAACTAGGGTTCGTCTCCCAAAAGTTACACACTAAAACCCTAAAAACGGATTTGTATATATAAGAAAACAAGCACGACGGCGTCGCTTTATGTTCCTGACGCCGTCGTGCCACAATGGTCATCTAGGGTTTTTAAGTAGGCTTTGTTCTAATTCCGTCTAGAATTCTATGACATCGTTGCTTGATAACTTTGACGCCGTCGCTTGTAATTGGCAATGGCGTCTCCACATACTGTATGCTTTTCTTCAAGATAGTTGGTGTAGAGTCATAGTCTTCTTTGTTTCTTATCCAATTGAGCCCAAGTCACGTGTATTTCCTTCAAATGCCATCCAGATGCTAAAAACACAAAATGAAAGCACATAATTTGGGCATATTGGCATGATTTAGGGGGTTAAATGACCCCGAAAAAGTGTATAAAATGACACCTCATCAGGTTCCATTCATTTCAAAAAGAATTTTTCAAAATGAAACACCGAGTTTCAATAATAAATGGAAATCTTCGTCTTCCTCAAGGGTTAAAACATCAAATGAAATACCGGGTTTCAGAACGGTGTTTACACCTTTGAGAAGTTCTAAAACACCTGATAAAACATCAATGTTTTATAAGTCAAAATGGACAAATGATAAGAGTTTTAAATCTTTTTTTGTTCCAAGAAAGTTATTTCCAAATGAAACACATGGTTTTAAATCTCTTTGGAATTCAACCTTTATACATCAAATTGATGCAACTTACACTTGGTTCTCCAAATATGATAAACCAGTTAGCAATGTGCTTAAGTGGGTACCAAAAGTTGTGGTTTAATTTGATAGGAACTTCAAATTTTTTCTTGAGTAAATTACACCGTTCGTCCTTATGGTTTGCGTTGACCGCAGCCTATGGTCCTTTGACCAAAAAAATGCATCGTCTGTCCTTAAGTGGGAAACATTTTTTGTCGTTCGTCCCTCCATTTAACAAGCCCTACTAATAATTGTTAAATACACTCATGTGATACCCCTGTGAGGGTGTTTTAGTCTTTTTACTCTTTATCTCTTTAGTCCATCTTTTACATTCATCCTGTTTACACCACCTCCATCCTTCAAAGTCAACCACCTCCATCCCTCAAAGTCGACCACCACTTATCCAATTATATCATAACAGATTCAGATCTTGAAACAATTCTTTCACAATCCACTTTTCTTGTTACCCACAACAATGTTCTTTCACAACACCTATTTTCACAACACCCTCAAACACAAAGTTCTTCTAGATTCATCTTTAAGTTTTGTTGAACTCACTTGATCTTATCATCATAATTCTTTTAAAATTATTCAAAACATTGAAAGTAGAATACAATTTAGTAAGCTATATTCTTTCTATGACTATCAAGCTTGTTAATACAAATAATGTCTAATAACATAATTTATATTTTTCGACCTCTCAACATTTTGATAATAACAAAATGTAAAAACGTTTACGAAAAAAATAAACGTTTACAAATTATTAATCGTAAAATTCCATTTCTAAGATTAGTGATCACTTAAGGTATGTAAAAACAAATCATTAAGCATGATTAGTGATCAAGAAAATATTTTTTCTTAACCAATATATTTTCACAAAAGTATTTTTCACAAAAGTATTTTCACAAAATAAATATATAAAAATACTTTTTAATAAAAGAAATGTTTTATTTAAATAATAAAATTTGAATATGGTTTTCCCCCCAAAATGGAAGCTTCTATACCAGATACAACCTTCCCCACAAAAAGATAAAAATAGAAGCGGAGTCTAGTGGCGGCCCTCTTATAGGTCTGGCGGCCCCCAGATATATTTGGGACCGCCGGGATCGCCGCCATCTAGCCGTTGGAAATCCTGTCTATAAATATTGCACTATTTCTGGCAGAAAAACACACCTCTTTGCACGAATTTTTTCCAGTCTTCTTTCTCTCTCTAAAAACCTTCTTTCTCTCTCTAAATCTCTTGATCACTAACATTGTTTGATCTTGTATCAAGTGATCTAATCTCTTCTTCTCATCTCTCCTCTCCTCTCTATCAAGTGCAAGAGAAGAACATTCGTATACGCCAAGAAACGAATTGTTATTTTGTAATCTCTCCTCTCTTCTTCTAAGTATCAAATCTCTATTGTAATTATCTTGTGTAATTGTGTGATTCGGATTATGTGTAAATCCGATAGTGTAGATCTTGTGATTATGTAGTGCTTGTGAAGTGGTAGATTGGTTCTAGCTAAGATTAGGACTCGACATTTAGCTTAGTGTCAGAATATAATGTAAGCGACGTGTAAACGGTTTTCTCCGCCTAAAGGGAGCTTGTTGACATAGTGAAATCTCGAGTAGGATACTCAAGGAGTAGAGTAGGGCGAAGAGGAGCTTCATAGCTGAACCACTATAAATCTTGGTGTCTTGTTTGATTGTTCCTTTCCTTATCTCTTTATATTGTTGTCATTGTTATTTAGTATTAGTTTAGATATTTACATTGTTGATTCATATTGTTGATTGATTGAACATACAAATAAAATCTAAGTATTTTGAAAGCAAACTTTTAAAACGTAAAACGAACCTGCAAACTATTCAACCCCTCCTTCTAGTTTCCATAATTGGTATCAGAAGCTAAAGTCACTCAAGATTTTTAAAATATATTATATCTTAAAGCTTGGATCGATCTATGGATTTCGACAAATATCTAGAAGGGCTATCCATGCAAAGACCACCACTTTTTGAAAGTGATAGTTTTATTTATTGGAAAAATAGATTCGAGACATATGTTAAATCAAAAGATCTTGATCTTTGACATGTTATAACTAACAGTGATTTTCAACCTATTCAACAAAATCCGGATACCAAATTAGATGAGGTTATCCCTTTTGAAAAACATAGTGATGATCTTAAAAAGAAGCTTACGAAAAATAACGAAGCCAAATGATTATTTATAATGCTTTGCCAAGAAAAGAATATGAAAGAATTTTCATGTGTAATACGGCACAAGAAATTTGGAAAACTTTGTCAATCACCCATCAAGGTGATAACCAAGTCAAAGATAACAAGATCAACCTTTTGGTACAACAATATGAACAATTCATCATTTCTGAAGATGAATCTATAGATAGTGTGTTTGCTAGATTTAATACTATCATTACTAGTCTAAAATCTCTTGATGAAGGTTATTCTAGCAAGAATTATGTTAGGAAGTTTCTTAGGGCTCTACATCCTAAATGGAGAGCAAAGGTCACGACGATTGAAGTGTCGAAAGACTTAACATCACTGTCACTTGATGAACTCATCGGGAATCTCAAAGTTTACCAGATGATCATCAAGAAAGATTCTGAAATAGTCAAAGCTAAGGGAGAAAGAAAATCTCTTGCTTTAAAGGCTAAGAAAGAATCTAGTGATGAGGAGTGTTCGAATTCCAGAAGTGAAGACGAAGAATACACCGTGGCGGTTAGAGACTTCAAGAAGTTCTTTAAGAGAAGAGGTAGATTCGTGAGACAACCTCAAAATGACAAAAAGACGTTCCAAAGAAGCCGGGATGACAAGAACGGCAAAAGTGATAGAAAATATTTTAGATGCGGTGATCCAAATCATCTTATTGGAGAATGTCCAAAACCACCGAAAGACAAGAACCAAAGAGCTTTCGTCGGAGGTTCTTGGAGTAATAGCGGTGAAGAAGATGATGATAAGGTCAAAGACGAAACATGTCTAGTAGCTCAAGCATAAAATGAGGTATATTCCGATTCTTTTTACTTTAGTGATGAAAACTCATCAATAGATGATTTTGTAACAACCCGAGCTTCAGGTCAATGTTAATCCTGAGCTATAATAATTAATTTTACTACGTAATTGATTTTAGTCGTTTATGCTATATGAGGTTGGTGAAAATTTCTATTTATTAGGAAATTACAAGCCGTGATTGAGTTTCTATTTGTTTTTAGCGTCCATGAAAGTTTGAAAACTTTATATTGTCGCTCCGAGAGCGTGATTTTCTTATGTTTGTATTTTATGGTGTTTCCCTGAGTTTTTGTAAAAACCGTGTTTAAAGGTCGTGTTTTACGTGTTTTAACGCCTTATTAAATTTTTTAAAGTAAATTAGTGGGACGGAATAAAAATATTTACGAAAGTGGTGTGACCTGAGTCTTTGGCCAAATAAAATAACAAAAGAAAATGCTTTGTACTAATTTTGAAGGACTAATAAGGATGGAGGGACTAAAAGTGTTAAAGGTTCAAACTATTTTCCTATAAATAGCACCACACACACTTTATAATTCATTTATCAAATTTTGTCTTCCTCCTCCTTTGTTCACCCTCCATGACCGGCCAAACAAACACACACCCATTTCTGATTAATTTCCGACATGCAATACAATTTAATATATATTCTTGATCCTTGTATCAGGGCCTACACATCCCACTAATAAAATCCCACATGCAATGAGTATTTTGAAAGTTTGAAATTTGGTCAACTTCTTGTGATTTTGATCTCAAGAGGGTGTTTAGTGTTGTTAGATTAGTGTTTTTAGCAAATGGTTTGATTGAAAAAGTTTGGATTGTTTGATTTGGGGTGTACGTCCGATTTCAAACAAAAGGGGGAAACCAAAATCGATTTTTGTTATAGCATTGTGAGTATTCTAGTTATGTTCTAGTGTGGTTAATTTGATGTTATTGTGTGTATTATGTTATATGCTATAGGATTCAAGTGCGGAAATTATTAAAAGCGTATTTTGTTATTATTTGAAGTTTGATGGTTTTGGTATAATTACATAGGCTAGTTAGACATGTTTTGATAGTTGGTGTAATTCAAAAATGTCATTTTAATAGGTTTTGAGTTGACCAAGTTTGACCGCCTCGTAGCGAGTCAAGAAATTTTTGAAAGTTATTTTTGATAATGAAAAGTGATAGTGTTCGTCTTTAGCTACGTTTCATTAGGCGGATCCTCACGTAACTCTTAATAACGAACGTTTTACGGCCAAGTCAAGTTTGGTAATTTTTTGGTGTAAAAGTCAACTACGAACTTTGACTTTTGAAAGTCAAACTTGCGTATACTTTTGAATATGTTATGTAATGAGCAATAGGTTTGTAATGTTTGTTAATTAAAGATGAAATACGAAGTTTAGATTATATTATCCTTACTTTCGGCAACTTTCTAAAAATAGAAACTTTATGGTAAATGATGTGATATTGATTAGTGTGTCAAAGTAAAATGTTTTGCGTCACACTTGAATATTGTAGTATATGATTGTACATACGTAATAGATGTATAAATATAGATGCAAGTATGCATTGTATAAAATATTTTTTACTTTTAGTCACGTACGGCTATATATATGTAATATATAGCGTGAAGCTATTTATGCTTGTTGATTTGATTGAATTAGAATCTTTTGCTTAAGGTGAGTTCATATCGCATTTTAAATCTTTGATTGTTTTATAAAATCGAACACATATGATTTTATGGTATGCTGGACCCGATTATGAGATTGTTTCCGCATAAGTAGCTATTGTCGAAGTCCTTTATTTCATGAACCGTTAATTGCCTTGCGAGGTGAACGCTAATGTATTAAATAGATCTATTGGGTTTGGCAACCTCGTTCGGGGTATGAATCCTTGTGAACACCCTGTCAAACGGACGTTTTGTAGTTTGAAGTAGTAGGTATATGACAATAATACATTGTTCTGGGGCAAATTGGCATATGAAAAGATATATGTTTGTTAACGTTCGGTGTCATGAGCTTAATGCGTAAAAAAAAGATGTTGACAGAAATAATGCCTAAAAACATTATTAATATTTTTCACATCCTTACGTTTTGAAAATCACAAAATATAAAAACGTTTAATGTAAAATTAAACGTAAACAAGTAATTAGTAGTTAATTTTCATTTCGATAATTTAATCACTTAAAGGTATGAATAAACAAATGCTTAATGCATTTTATGATCAAAGGAAATTTTTATTCAACCTTATAATTTTATAAAATGTTGTAGACATTTTTTATAAACATTACAAAACATTTTCTACAATTAAAAGAAAATGTTTTATTCAAAATAAACATTTTGAAATTCAAATTTTCAGACCTAAAACGGCTAGAAATGTTCGTCTAGAAATGTTCAGAAAATTTCCCCTAGACACAAAAGACAAACTGGGAAGCCTCTAGCTAGGGCGGCCCTCCTTCAAATAATACGCCACGGCCCCCATCAGATTTGAGAATGGGCGATCCCGCCACCCATATTTAAGGGGACCTCCCATAGATTGACGCACCTCTAGTTTGTCCTATAAATACTAGACTTTTCCTCACTATTTTCTCACATTTTGCACCTACATTCTTTATGTTTACTAAAACCGCCGCCAGCTCATCTCACTAAATACCTTTGATCATTTATATCAAAAGCTTTATTTCTAAAGTGATTCAACGCTTTAATCCTCATGTTGCAAGAAGAGAAGAAATACTGCCTATCATCAAGTGAAGACGTATTACACTAAAGTACATATTGCATACTTGCTTACAATCCAATATCTTAAATATAAATCATCTTGTATATCTTGAAAAGTTGTGTAGTTGTTAGGATTTAGTGATTGTAGTAAGCATTGTTAGATCTTGGTGATCTCTCCTCGTAGTGATAGATAGTTGTGATATAAGTAGTGTGGAGAGGTGAAGTTGTGAAGAAGTTGTTGAAGTTTGTGAAGGAAGTTTGTGAAGTTGTGAAGAAGTCGTAAAGTTATGAAACGTCTTGTGAACAATTGTTGTGAAATTGTGTTGGTGATAGATTGGTTCTAGCTAACGATTAGAATCGACAATTTAGCTTAGTGTCGGAAGATTGATATAGCAAACAGTTGTCGTACATTTTTCTCCGCATAATCGGCAGTTTGTTGACCAATATTTAGTGAAGAAAACTCTCGAGTTTGGTACTCGGGTAGATGGAGTAGGCCCCCAGAAGAGGAGCTTCGTAAGAACCGAACCACTTAAATCTTGCGTTGTGGTTTGATCTTTCCAACTCTTTTCCTTATTCTTTTTTTACTTTTGTACTAATTTATATTGTTAATATTGTGCAAGTATTGAATTTCACATAAAAAAAAAAAAAATTACAAAAAAGTTGAATCTAAAGTTTTCTAACAAAATAAACATAAAATAAATTTAAAAAGCGGTGGTAAACTAATTCAACCCCCCTATATAGTTTTTCCACAATTGGGATCAGAGCCATGTCAAACAAGATTTTTACATAACATTATATTTTAAAACTTGAATTCGATATATGGTAATCGGAAAAAATATTTAGAAGGCAATCTATGCAACTAAAACACCACCACTATTTAAAAGTGATGGATGTATTTATTGGGGAAAAATAGATTCGAAAAACTTTTATATGAAGTCAAAAGATATCTAGATCTTTGGGTCATTACTTATTACCGTATGGTGATTTTCCTCTTACTAGATTCAATTTAATCATTGAACACTAGATCAATAATGGTGATAGTTGTATCTTTTCATAAATAATAATGATGATCTTAGAAGAAAGAAAACTTGCTAGAAAAACTAATTGAAAGACCCCACAATATGGTATATTATTATCCAGGCTTTCACCAAGGTAAAGAATATGAAATAATTTTTAGATGTGTTCTTTTTTAAATCCGCAAAGGGAGTATTTAGAAGATTCTTATTAGAGTATTCTATCTCATCAGGTAACTTAATCAGAAGTCCAGAACGCTCAAATAAAATGAGATCTTCTCCTTTGTTCCTATCAAATATGGAAACTCATTACTCATGATTGGAGAGTAGCGATATTCAATAGATCAAATGTTTTTTGCTAATTTTAGCACTATTATTACTAGTCTAAAAGCACTTGATGAAGGTTTTTATAGCAAGAATTGTGTTAGGAAATTTCTTAGGGCATTGCATCCTAAATGGCGCGCAAAAGTCACGGCAATTGATGAATCAAAGAATCTAACAACTCTTTCACTTGACGAACTTATTAGAAATTAATTGTCCTATGAAGAGAAAGTAATAAGGAAAAGACTCCGAAAACCGTAAGGCATAAATGAGAAAAAGTAGAATCTATTACCTTGGATAAGCTAGAAAGGAATCTAGTGATGAAGATAGTTCAACCTCCGATAGTAAAGATGAAGAATACGCCATGGCCGTAAGAAACTTCAAGAAATTCTTCAAAAGACAAGGACAATTCGTAAGACAACCATATGAAGAAAGAAAATCATTCCAAAGAAATAAAGATGACAAAAATAGGAAAAGCGAAAGAAAATGTTTCAAGTGTGGAGATCCAAATCATCTCATCGGAGAATGTCCGAAACAATTAAAATATCAAAATCAAAAGGCGTTCGTTGGAGGATCTTGGAGTGATAGCGACGATGATGAAGAGGAGAAGACAAAGGACGAAAAATGTCTTATGGCTAAAGATTCTAATGAGGTACTTTCCGAAACCGAATACTTTAGTGATGACCAATCATCAATAGATGAAAATGACTTAGATAGTGAATATAGTAGACTATGCAAAATAGGACTAAAAGTCATGGCTAAAAATAAAACTTTAAAACATGATAAAATAAAACTAGAAAACGAAGTACTAGAGTTAAAAAATAAATTATCTAGATTAGAAAAAGGTAAGGAAGTAAATGAAGAATGTAAATTATGTCAAGATCTTAGGTTTGAAAATGAGAAGCTTAGAAAAGAAATATCTAGGCTAAATCAATTTAATGATAGTAGTCACTCACTTAAGAAAATAATAAGTTCTCAAAAACCTTCCGGAGATAAATCCGGTTTGGGATTTAATTTTACCAAAGGGTCACCTAGTGTAACCAAACAAGTAAATTTTGTAAGTGCTCAAGAAGTCGAGTCAAAAGAAAAATTAATAGAATTAAACCCAAACTCAAAACCAAAGTTTATGCTTATAAACAATACTAAAATTCCTATTGCAAGTGATGATGAGGTAAAAAGTTTTTACAAACCTTCCTTAAAACCCGGAGTCGGATTTACTAAACCCTTAATAAGGTCTAAAACACCTCCTTCAAGAAGAAAGGAAAACGCTCATCCTCGTTCTAAAACACCTCAACCTAGGAGGGACCAAGGTAGACCAAATTACCCTAACACTAATCACACAATGTGGAATCATCCACACCAACCAAACTTTACTCAATGTGGAGGATGTTCACCGTGCATGTGTCCAAATCAAATGCGAAACATGTTCGGAAACAATAACTTCGGACCCATGCAACGATGGGGACCAAATGGATAAATCATATCATCTTTCGAGGTCAATCATCTACAAACATCATTTGGCATTCATCAATCAAATTGAAGATCTCACATAGGATTTCCATAAATCCTCAAAGCTTGCTACCTTGAAGATTTCAAAGAAATTTCTCTTGAAGGTTAAGGTATGTCTTACTCTCTAATTAAGTAAATTATTGATTGGTATATGATATACTTAGTATTAGTGACAGTTAGGAAATATGATAGTCATTAGAAATGCCATTTGTTGGATTTCTAGTTTTTATAGAATTTGTTCATTAGGAATAATTTCTTCACATGAATTATCCATGAACCATCACAAAAATGGAAATATTCTATGTCCACAAGTAGCAAACTCATGTAGATGAAGAAAAATGAGTTAGTGGGTAATTATTAACATGGAAGTAAGATTAGTCTTACATCTTACGCCGGAAAGGCATGATATCAAAACACTATGGATGAAACAAACTCTCTACGTCTACGACATCCGCCTCACGTCTACAATATACTACGTCTATCGCATTTACAAAAATTCATTATTCTATCATAAAATATTTACCGTCTTGGATTTACTCCAAATCGTGATATTTAATTATTTCATCCGAGATAATTAACTTTCTCAATTAACAAGAAGTTAATTGAAAAAGTCGCTTAATCCTCGTTAATCCTTCTTTCGGCTTGACAACTTGATTATTTCATCCGAAGTAATTAAAGTTTTTTTTAACGAAAAGTTAATTAAAAGTGTTGAGTATTCTTTCTCGATCGATTACTAGATTATATTAAATAATATTACTAGTGTATCCCGACGTATTTTGATATTTATACTTCTCACAAAACTGGCCAAAAATCGAAAATATGTTTTTCAGGTGGCGGCCCCCTTAATTTTAAGGGGACGGCCGTATAAAAGGGGCGGCCCCCTTAATTATTTAAGGGGACCGCCTATCTGAAAAAACAAACACCCCCTTTTAGTCGAAAATATATACCCAAACATCAATTTTTTTTTCTTCTTTTTCCTCCACCTGCTGAGAACGAACCACCCTCACCAAAACATTCAAAATCAAAACTTCAAATCATCCAATTAACCAAAATTCGCAAGGGGAAATCACTAACAAATCAATCAACAACATCTATTGTAAGTTTTCCATCATTTTTTTCATTTGATTTCATTCAATTTTGCTCACAATCAAAATTGGGTGTTCTTCATTATTTTCATACTTTTTATTTTGAGCTAGGAAATCCATAACTACAATGATTCCCGTAGTCATAAGAATTCAATACATTCATTAGAATTGAGTCACAAACTTTTTTTTGGTTCGAAACTTTTATAAACATATATACATATTTTTCCTTTTTTTAAAACAAAGTTTATACATTGTTGATTCATGCTAAAAACACGTTAAAACAATTATACATTGCCCATCAAAACGTACATTCCTAAATATATACTTTTCGAATCAATAGATAATATGTTATAAAAAATAAAGGGGTGTTTGGTTCATTTCTTAGGAACAATTTTTAGAGTCGAAATGACCATCACTATAGTTTTGTCACGTGTATAAACACTTAACAAACTTGTATAAGCCATCAAGATATATAATTCATATATATCTTGATATATTTTATAAATAACATAAAATAAAGGGGCGTTTGGCTTAATGCTATAAAACATGGTTTCTAGTCAAAACAAACAAAATATACACTTAATACATAATTTTCGACAAGCTTAGATAAATTTTGTATTGATAAGGGAGTGTTTGGGTTATTGTCTTGATGTTGAAATATATAACTAATATATATTCTTCGACATCCTAGATTAAGTCAAAAATAAATTAAGGAACATATGGATAACTTCTTAGGTTTTTACTTTTAGAGACGAAGTAATCCTTGTCCCACATTTGTCATTATACAAAAATAAATTTCATTTTACTTATTTTTTTGTCGTTGATAACTTGATTAGGTGACAAAAATGCCGAAAGCCACTACCACCGATATATCCCTTACTAAATCCTACATCCCAAAAGTATCCAAAATCCCCGGCATCTCCCCTACCATTGCCAAATTCTACAAATCCATTGAAAATCGCAACATTCACGAAGGTCGTGTTGTTGATCAAGCCTACTACAAATCCAACAACATCGAGCGTCTCTTCACAAACATTCGCTTCGATTGTCTCTTTCAAATCAACGAACCGATTGTTCCGAGATTTATTCTAGACTTCTATAGTCAAGTCACGGTTCAAACCGATGAATATGGCTATCTTGTCATCTCTTTTATGATTCAACATGAATTCATAACTCTCACTCTTGCTCAATTCGGTCAAATCCTCAAAATTCCTTACAACGGTCAAGCCGTTTTCACCAACGAGTGGGACCTTGCATCTCTTGAGTATTCTCAAGAAACCGAGGGACCATATTGCACCGAACTTCCTACTCCCGACGACATTCGTCGACTTCTTGAATTGGAACGTGTCATGGTAGACCGTACCATTAAGAGTCAAACCGTCACTCTAACTCCAAATCAAATCCTCACTAAAGAACTAAGCCCCGACATGAAGCAATGGGAAGAACTCATTCGAGAGAATGTGTTCGGACTAGGAGGACATCGGGACCATCTCCCCGCTTGTCTTGCTCACATGTTGTATTGTGTTGTTGCCGAAGAACAATACAATCTTGCTTACTTCTTTGTCAAAAGAATCGAATGTGCTAGAGCTACTCCAACCGCAAATCTTCCATATGGCATGTTCTTGACTCGTCTTTATCGACACGTCATGGAAGCATATCCTCATCTCGACAATGGCATCTATAACATTGTTGATCGAGTCATGCGTCCTCTTGCTCTTAAACAACCTCGACGACCTCGAAGTGATCGTGGCAAAGCACGTCACTCCGTCTCTTCTTCATCCTCTCATCATCAAGGCATGTCATCTCATCAACACGATGATGATGATGACAATGTCGAAACTTCTCGAGCAAGCACTCCATCTCCTAACACCTATCTTAACTCTCTCAATCCACTCGACTACCAAAACTACTACCAAATGCCTTCCGCTTTCGAACAAACCAATGAAACTCTCTTTGAACGACAAACCACCTTGCTCAACCAAACGTGACAAATGCATGAGGAAATGTGCGGAGGGTTCAAGTCATTTGGAAAGGCACTAGAAGGAGTGTTTAGCAAGAAGAAGAAGTGAAGACATATGAGTGAAGTGAGCTAGATGTCTAAATGTAGTTTAAGACAACTTTTAACTTGATTATGTGTATGTTCTTAACAACTTGTGTGGTGATTATCCGATGTATTCGGAAAGACTTATGTGTTGGTTATCTTTAGGTTACATGTTTGCCATGCAATTTTAAACCTTTAGTAGTTTTAGTTATGCTACTTTGGTTTTCATGACTTAAATAAGTTTAATTACATCAATAAGATTAAATGTGCTCATACAACTCAATAGGGCTTGCTGCAAATAACCACCAAAACAGAAATACTCTCACAAAAATTCTGAGAAAAATTGTTTTTCTGTGAAAAATGGAAGCCAACAGAGGGCGGCCCCCCCCTCCCCTTAATTCCTAACGGATGACCCCCTAAACTTTTGGGGACCGCCCCCTAATTAAGGGGACCGCCCTAGTGAATCACGGGTAAAACAATATTTTTCCTGCTTTTTGACCCTCTTTTACCTAGTCTCAGCTATCTTTGCCCAGAATGCTCGAACACAATTTGGAACAACCTAAACTAGTTCAAATTCATTCCTTTTTCAATCCATTCTCTTCCCATAAATCCCTTCCAAATGATCATCACCAACACATCATCCACCAAATCATACACTAACCACTATCAATATCCATGGCATCCACTAGAGCTTCCATCTCCAAAGCCTCCAAGAGACCAAAAATCAACATCATTCCACCAAAACAATTGTTTGTGGATTTAACCCATGATGACACAAAAACTCCATCACCCACACTTCAACTATCATCACCTAGTGCTCCTAATGCACCCTCCAAAACACCATCAACCAAAGATACTTCCTCATCCTCAATTTGACTACATACCCAAATCACCAACCTCATCGAACCGATCACATTCACCCAATTGTTACTTAAACCACCAACACTCACTCAAAGAGTTACTCACCACCTCTAACTCAAGAAAATGCATCAATGGACATCACTCTCACCCTTTCACCAATTACCCCACTTGATGTCCAATTTGATACTCCATCACCTTCACCACCTATTGTTTTGTCATCCATTCCATAGAGTACCTTTCATGAGGCACATGGAGAATCATGCTTGTGGTTTCATACATAATCGTACTCTGTATATTTGGATGAGAGATGAACTTAATATATGTTTTCATATATTTAACATATGCTCTCACGACCACCACCAACCACATTCCACACCTCTACCATCTTCACCAAACTGAAAACATACTCAATGTTTTTTGTCTTCACAAAATAATCGTCCATCAACCATTTTTCAAGTGCAAGTCCTATTGGATGCTTTACTAGTTTTAAGGACTCTTTTGTAGTTTTAAATTTCATGAATGTTTAGCATGTTATCTTATATTCCTTATTTATGCATGAATGTGGTCACATACATTTTACTCAACGGATAATTAATGTTGGTTGTTCATTACTAAAAGCCATATTTTTCCCTCTTGCTACTGTTAGAAATAATTTGTATTTTCTTAACTCGGTTTTTGTAGCCAAGAAACCATGAGCTCCGATTCCTTGATGCCCTGTGAACAAGGGAGCACACATCAAGGGGAAGCAATTATTCCGTCGCTCTAACATCTATTCACATGATATCTTTTTGATTCTACTAAAATGGGGATAAATGACATTAAACACACTAAATACTTGTTTTAAAAATAATTTTACCTTTAATGAGATTAAATATGTTGTAATTCATCAAACCAGGGGGAGATTGATTATAAATATAATACCAAAAAACATAATTAATATTTTTCACATCGATATAGTTTTGATAAATCACAAAATAAAAATTAAACGTACACAAGTAATAAGTAGCAAATGTTTCATTTTGATAATTTATTATCTACTAAATGTAATAAAAATAATGCTTTAATGCACATATAGATCAAAGGAAATTTAATATTCACCTCAAACTTTATAAAATATTGTTATACATTTTAAAAACATATCAGAAACATCTATCTACAATTAAAAGAAATTTTTTATTTCAAAATAAACATTTTGAAATCAAATTTTCGACCTAAACGTCTAGAAAATTTCTAGAAAAAATTCCCCCTACCAAAGACAAACTGGGGAGGCCTAGCCTAGGGCCGCCCCCCGTTAAATACACGGGCGGGCCTCTAAATTTTAAGGGCCCGCCCACCTATTAAGGGGGACCGCCCAGGTAGACTCACCCCCAGTCTACCTATAATTACAAAACTTTTCCCCACTAGTTTCTCACCTTTTTGCACTCATTCTTTCTTTTCAAAAACAGCAACACATCCACTAAATCCTTAGATCATTTAATCATAAACTTGTTTCCAAGTGATCCAAGCTCAATTCCTTAGTGCAAGAGAGAATACTTCATGCAACAAGTGAAGAAGTATTACACCTCCCCAATTGTATATTGCAACTTGTTCATCCAAATCACAAATATGTAAATCAATTGATATAATCATGTATATAAGTTGTAGTAGCTAATCTTAGGTGATCTTTGTAATGTATAGTTATGATCTTGGTGATCTTACCAAGTAAGTGTTTAGATATTTTGTAGATAAAAATAAAGGTGTGGTGAAGTGAAGTAGAGAATAAGTCATGAAGTTGTGAAGAAGTCGTGAAGTAGTCGAAAGTCGTGAACAGTCATGAAGTTTGTGTTGTGATAGATAGTTTCTAGCTAAGATTAGAACCCTACCTTTAGCATTGTGTCGTAAATCGGTGTAAGCAACGTTTGTGTACTTTTTTTTTCTCCGCCATAATGTAGTTTGCTGACATAGTGGAAGAAAACTCTCGAGTTTGGTCACAGGGATGGAATAGTGCGAAGAGGAGCTTCATTACCGAACCACTAAAAATCCTCTCGTTGTGGTTTGATGTTCTTAACTCTTAACACAAGTCCTTACATTACTTTCTCAAATCATTCTATTTAATGTTTAGATAGTAGGAGATGAGAACATATTGTGCATGTGTTGAAATCACGTAAAGTCAAATCTAAAAGTTTACAAACACTTTAACACCTTAAATTTAAAAAGCGGCAAACTATTCAACCCCCCTTTTAGTTTTCCACAGATTTCAACTACTATTGAAGCTGATTCATACTCGATACGTCGTATTGGATCATCCCAATATGCCGTATCCACTAGACAGAACAATAAGCTGGTGTACAAGTCAAGACAAACGACGGTTCCTTTTCCAAGTCGTTTGGATAATCATTACTGTGAAGAAGGAGAGGGGAACTATGGACCAAAATTTACGAAAGCTTATGGAGCTTCACATATCAATGACACCATACCCCGAAAGGAGAAAGACCCAAGGAGTTTCACTTTACCTTGCTATATTAATAATATTTGTTTTGATAATGCCCTTGTTGACTTAAGAGCTAGCGTTAGTGTGACGCCTCTATTGACCTACCTTAACTTAGGATTAGGCGAATTAACTCACACTAGGTTAACAGTGGAATTGGTAGACAAGACTGTGAAATATCCAAAAGGAATAGCTGAAAACGTACTGGTAGGAATTGACAAATTTACTTTCCCAGAAGACTTTATAATTCTTGATATGCCCGAGGATATCAAAGTGCCCTTAATCCTCGGAAGACCATTTTTGTCTACCGCTCGTGCTAAGATTGATGTTTACAAAAGGAAGATTACTTTAAGGGTGGGGGAAGAAAATATTATTTTCAAAAGTGTTAAACCTGCTAGTAGTTTAATTAAGAGGGTCTACATGCTAAGATTGAGAGAAAGAATGGAACTTGATTTAGAAGCTAGGCTTATAGGAGAGACTTTTGGTTGTTGAAATATATCATTAGACCCTTGTCTTGGAAGAATTACATTAAACTAAAAGAACTAAATGGACCAATTGTAGCATAGGATAAATTAAGGAGAGGATAAGGAGATGATTTGATGCTCACCATTAAGAAAGGTAAGGTAATTGAGGAATTTAGAACTAGGGATGATGAACTTGATATTGGAATTGATGATTACCCTAGTTATTGCGACTATGATAAGAAGATCCATATAGATTGTGCTCACGACTTAAAGTTTTCTTGCATGATAGGATATGAATTTACACACGCTAACTTCTTCCCATTATTGTATGTCAATGTAATATCCAAAAAGTTTCATAATTCTATAATGAAAGATAAGATGGTGTATAAAGGGAATAATGTTGTAGGAGCTTTAATGAATGTGCCTATTTTTGTTGGAACCTTTTTTGTTGTGTCGGATTTTGCAGTTTTAGAAAATATGGATGCTTATCGCGATGAAGGAATAGGCGATGTTATTTTTGGTGAACCATTTATAAGAGAAGTTGGAATTAAAACAAAACGGTTCGAAGGAATAATTACCATTTACAATGGTGATGATGAAGTAACTTACCAATTGGTGTGATCACATTCGAGGTTTAAACACCACACTAATGAGCAATGTAACATGATCCCACCATTACTGAAGGTAAGTGAGAAAGATGAGATGAATGGAATCTCGCATGCATATCAAAAGCTTAAGGGGTTCTACAAAGGAGTTTTGAATCTGTGACCCGATTACATTCGAGATGCAATGACGGAAGAATGGCTCACACGTGGGCACATTAGCGTGCATGAGATGGAATGAAGAGAAGCTGAAGAAAAGTCTAACTTAAAGACTTCGCCGTAAATAAAAGTGCCTCACGGGAGACAACCTGGATTGTTATTTAATTTTATCGAGTCTGTCTTCCCAGACATCAATACGGCGTATCCGCTCCATACCATACGGCGTATTGATTGTCTGGACATTATCAGTCTTTACTTTTTATGCACTTTAAAAACATTATTGTCAGTTCGGGCAATATGGCGTATTCACCAAGACTGACTCGTATTTAGTTTGTTTAGTTTAGTTTAAATTAACCGTAGGTACCAAGATAGGAATGCACACATTTTTCCTATGTTTTATACAAGACCTCGTGAAAGAAAATATGACGAGTGGTGGAATGCATATTTTCTGGATTCTATGTGTGTGCTATTAGTGCTAGGATTCTGACGCTTTTTCAGACAAATCCTTTCTTTAAACCCATACTTGGAGAATCTACTGATCTTATATCAAGGGAGTTTATCTTTACTAAGTCATTTTTAAATTCCCGTTTTTAATGTTTTATATATCAACGAGAAGTTGTATAATTTAAGGGGGGGGAGAATTAGAATGTTACTTGTCCTATTTTTCACACTAAAATGCTTAAATTATGTTCAAATTTTTTTCAAGCATACTTTTGTGAAATTACTATCTTGGTAACTTTAACCGCACATTATCAACCTTGTTAGATATTGTTAGGATTTGCCCTTTCATGGTTTCCAAATGTTTACCCAAATTCCACAAAATTATGAGTGTGCCGGTGATGTTGTAAACTTTTGAACTTGGCTTGGTATATCTATTCGAGGACACAATAATGAGTATTATGGATTTAATTGGGAGTAACTTGTTTAAATTGGTAAATTTTAGGATTACACCCAAATCGCCTTTACATGTTGCTTATTAACTAACTACACGGTTAGTTACTCCAGTTTAATCCATTTTCCATCTCATCTTTAGGAGGTGATGATCCATAGGAAAACAACGTAGAGCACAATCCTATAGGTATTACACCAATTTTGTTTCGTTACACCCTTACACCTTAACCTACCCTGCTAGATTAAGTTTTAATTTACAATTACTAGTTGTTTAAAGTGTAAAGTTTGTATTCCCCTAGTCTTGTGTCATTTTCTATCATTGGTGCGGTTGGAAATTTGCACATTCCAAATGAGAATGTATATTAGTAGTTAAAACTCATGTGATTTTACTACCGTCACTTTATTTGGTGAATCCGAAGAATAAGTAAGACTATCAATAGGATTATCCATATTTATTATGGTTCATGAAGTTGTGAAACTACACCGAGATTGAAAGTTTAGTTAGCAAAAAAAATCAAATAATGAGAAAATTATAAAAATAAGAGTAAGGAAGGTTTGAACAGATTGTAAAAAAATAATTCCCATTTTTTTTGTTTTTCGCAATAACGAGGGAATTAACAAAGGTTCGATTATTCGTTGATAAGTCTTGAAAATCAATGATGTAGGAGTATTGTACAAAGTGGAAGATATCGCCACTTGCCTTGTAGAGTATATAAAGTTTTGGGATGATTGGGAAGTTGACCGTTACGGGAACGCCAACTTAGGTTGTTATTTTTTATCTATGATCAAGACGTTGCAAATAGTTGTGTCTTAATCATGGTAATGGTCACGAAAAAGTGTCTAGCAACTTGTATCTTAAGTCTTAATCTAATTTTTTCTTGATTTTTATTTAACAACAATTTACTTCCCTCTCACCTATTGATTTGCCATGGTTTTATTGAAAAAATGAGGGACTTGTTCGAGAGTGCATGTTATTCTATCGGTACGGCATGTATGCATGTTCTTAGCTGATCATTGGTTTATGACTTTTGGTGATAGTTTATGAAGGTCCTACCCTATATAATTTTTATCCTAACTGTGGTTAAAATTGAATGAGGATGTGATCGAAACCACATGTCTTTTTACTGTCGTTACGGCCATGTATGTGTGCTTTAGCCTTCCTTGTTGTTTTTTTTTTTTTTTTTTTTGAGTGGTATTCTGGTGAAAGATTCTAGAATGATTCAACCGTAAGACTTTCCATACAAAAAACCACATATTTACCTTTATCAACTTGTTACTCCTTGGCTTTAGTGGTGGAGATGTGTATCCTTGCCAAGCTTATGATAGAATACTCGTCACGACCGAGCAATTGAGCGAATTAGTTACATGTTACCATATAGATTAGTTGAGTGATTTGAGTGTTTTCATCTTCCTATTTCGTGAGGTGTTTGGTTGTGTACTTGTAAGAGATCGAATTAATGCTTTAACGGAAAATATCCTTAGGGATACATTTTTATAAACTTCTAAAGACTACTTGAGAAAAAGTAGGATTCAAGTGGGGGGATATTTGATGACATCAAATAACGTGTATTTTATAGCATCATTTATCCTATGTTATTAACCCATTTTGTATAGTTATTGCAAAGAATTGTTACTTAATCGTTTATATTTGAGAATTGTAGTAATTATGGAGTAATTGGTGAAAGATAGCAAAACGCGCACATTCTGGAGCTTAAATGAAGATATTTTGAAGACTACTATTCTGAAGACCAATGCGCCGTATCCATCAAGAAAGATATGACGTATCCGTGCCTGCACTCACCAAAGACCACAAATGAATAAAGTTCAATACGTCGTATCTAGAGACACTCAATACGCCGTATTCAAGATATAGTATGTGAATATTCTGGAAGATATCAAGTGTGGTCCCTACTCTAAGAAATCCCCAATACGCCGTATCAAATCCTTGGATACGCCGTATCAAACCGACTTCCAGACCTTATAAATAGAAAACTCAAAAATAAGTTTTAAGTGTGCTAAATCATATTCTCGATACCTAAACCATAAAAGTCGATTTTCAAAAAAGAAAAAGAGCAGAAGAGGTCAAGTAACATTATCAATTCCATAGAAGACAACGTGTAATTCCATATACTTTAGTAATCGTTTAGTTTTTGGTATCATTCGTTAACTCGGTTAGTTTACCTTGGCTAAATAATTGCTCTTATATTTATTATGACATTTGAAGGCTAATACCTTCGGGTATTAGCCATTATTATGAAGATCTAAATGTTTAGTATTTGTTTATTTTGATTTCTTGATTTATCGTTGAATGCTCATTTATGTTTATCAATTTATACTTGTTTACGCGCTTTTGTATGCGACCTATCATTCAACTGGATCTAGTGACACGGACCAAGTAGATCTAGAGTCCGAGATAGCTCTCCATATAGTAATTTATACATCTAGAATCATAGTTACACAAATATTGTCCTTCTAAGTCTGTGTCTAGGATACGCTTTGGGCTTAACTAGTTAATTAGATATTGCCAATGGTTTATTGATTATGTTGACTAGCAGGTGACCTAGATAATTCAGCAAGTAACATTTTGATTCCATTGGATAGTTGGATAAGTGGACTACTAGTGTATAAATTACCATTAAGCGGTAAATGGGTAAAGCCTCTATGAGCTAGGGTTTAACAAGATCACCATTGCTTTAATCCCTAAGATAGATTATAATCAGCAAATAAGGATGGTTTATGCGGATGATTTAATTATGACAGGATTTATAAGACCCTGTGTTTTCAAGTCATTGACGACGTCGATAAATCTACTATTCATCTTTTGTATTGTACGCGTTTGTTTTAAATCGTAAATGTTAAGCTAAATCGCGTAGGCTAAAAATTAGCGTTCAATGTAAACGGGCATCAAACAATTAAGCGTTTACATCAATCAAGTATTAAATAATTATTTTGAGAATAATTATGGTCTTTGTTCATTTTATTTTTATCGGATACGTAAAGTATATACGTTTCGCGATAAATTGCGTTTAGGCATACCCGAAACCATGTTAATTAATCTACGCTTCAAAAAATACCCACGATTGTACCCAACACTCAAAGTTTTATTAAATTTACCCAAGTTAATATTACTTTACACTTTGTTCATTAGAAAATAATTCAATGCATGAATACTTTTAAGTAAACACCTTTTTATACCTATGGTCTTCACTACTGCCCCAGATTCCTTTTCCACCATTACCCCTGATACCATCTCCATCACTACCACTATCACCACCCTTACCTGTTTCAGCTCCACCACCTGTTAGTCCTATTCTTCCGTTAGTTTATCGAGCTGCAATGATTCGGATAAGAGCTGAGGCCGTATCTACTTCTCAATCATTACCATTACCATCACCCTTACCTATGCCAGCCCCTACATCATCACCACTGTTGCTACTACCCTTTACTAGCCATAGACAAGACAAACCTGAGGTTACCTTACAACCTCAAAAGAGGTTAGGTATCGCTCTTGGTCCTAGATACGAGGTTAGAGAGAGCTCGTCTGCTGCTGCTGCTAGACCGGCTAAAGGTCCTAAGGCAGATTATGGTTTCATTGCTACTGTAGATGATGAGATTAGGCGAGATCCCAAGAGGTATGTCGGTTATGAGATCACTAATACTTGGGATGATATGGTTAAGGACTTACATGGGACACCAGTAGCTACTGATGTGGCAAAGCTTGACCGAAGGATGACAGGGTTTGAGACTAGAGTTAGACAAGACACAGACGAGGTTTATTTGAGGTTGGATGATGAGCAGTCTGAGCGACAACTATTGGCTAGTCGGCTCAACATGTTGTTTAGAGATAGGCGTGCATATGCACGTACACGTTCACTCATGAAGACCGAGGCTAGGATGTCCTGAGAGGCTTGAGGACAATTGATAGATGCGAGTGACCTTGCCCGCGCTAAGGTTATGTCACTGCGCACTACCGTACTAGGTCAGATGACAGAGATTAGAGAGTTGCATACCGGCGATCGCAGGAGATGCTAAAGGCAGACCATAGGAGATCTGTAGAGATAAGAGAGTTGAGGACAGCTGATCAGACCCGATAGTAGCATCTTATACAGACATTGACAGTGATGCAGTCACTACAAGGACAGGTAACCACACTACAGGGATAGGTGACAGCACTACAAGGACAGGTTACTGCACTGCAGGGACAACAGGGACCCGTTGGAGGTCCTATACAGCCAGAGCTACTAGAGGAGGCTAGTAGCAGTTTATAGATTAGATCTTGTTATGGCTAGTTATTTTGTATCAGCCTACTAAGTATTACGGGTTCAATCTTGGCTAGTAAGGCTTTAGGTTGTCATGTTTATTTTGTAACCTAATCGTTATGATCATTTTGTATATTACCAATCATGTATGTTTTCCAATTTATATATGGAATGGTTGTATTATGTCACGCCTGTAATCGAATTTGTTTATGAATGAATGTCGATTTGGTTATATCATTGTTGATTACAATTCAGTTGTATATTTCACTGTGTGATGTAATCTCACATTATTTATCATGTATATGTCATGTTATGGTTATGATTTTATGAAATCTAACGGGTATTGTATTTTCTTGTGATTGAAAAAATGGCACCAAAATGAGCCACAAGGTCAACACCGGTCACAACAACCCTAGCCCCAACAGCAACCACTACCACATCGGTCACTAATGCCTAACTTCAGGCAATGATTGACCAAGGTGTCACTGCCACTTTAGCAGTACGTGATGCAAATAGGAATGGCGATGACAGCCATACTTCGGGAACGGGTGGCAGAAGGACTGAACGCATTGTTCGAGAATGCACTTACCAAGACTTTATGAAGTGAAAAAAAAAAACCTTCTTATATTTCAAAGGCACTGAGGGAGTTGTTGAATTAATTCAATGGTTCGAAAGGATGGAGACTGTTTTCCGCATAAGCAATTGCCCTATGGAAAATCAGGTTAAGTTTTCCACTTGTACTCTTCTAGCAGGTGCTCAAACTAGTGAATTCCCATTGTTATGTATTGTCAGTCATGATGCTTGCATATGCAAATGATTAGGCCGATCTGAGGAAGACGATTTGTCTGACAAAGTATTGTCAAGAAACGAGATGAAATGCTCGAGGCTCTTAAATTATGGGAATTAGAAAGTAAGGGTACTGATGTATAGGGTACAACCAAAGTTTTCCAGGAACTTAGCTGCTAGTGTGTTAGTGTGATTGTTTCCGGAGGAAGTTGACCAGATTGAAAGATATGTCGGCGGATTTACTGACATGGATCCATGGAAACATTGTAGCATTCAACAACCGGGAATAACATGCAAGAGGCTGTTGAACTGGCCAGATGAACTGATGGATAAGAAAGTCATCATATGGCTGAAAAAAGACAGGCTGGGAGAAACAAAGGAGTGTGGAGTTTAAGGGACACTACAGGCGGGAATGCCCAAAGCTGAGAACAACAAAAACCGTGGAAATCAAGTTGGGTAATGACAGGGCTCAGCAAGTGGTATGTAGTGGGACGTGTGCAGGGCCAAACCAGACTCCAACATCGTGACGTGACGTTCTTCTCCAAACAACTGCTTTATGGCTTCTATTATATTTGATACGGTGCCAATAGGAGTTTTGTGTTACTACATTTCGTTCTAAATGGATATACTGCCATCTTACCTAGATCACTATTTATGATGTCAAACTAGCAGATGGGAGGATTATTGGGTTAAACACTATCCTTAGGAGTTGCACATTAAATCCCCTAAACCACCATTCAAATAAAATTTAATGACAGTAGAATGGTAGTTTCGACCGCTATAATTGGGATGGCATTTGGTTGTAAAGTACAAGCACTCATTGTGTGTGCCGAGAGATCTTCGTATCCCAAAGGAAATGAAAACATTATTGTTCACGGTGACAATAGCAACAGGGGAACGGAGGACTCGTCTTGCACATTATTCGTACTTCTAACACACAAGCGTACATGCTTTAAAAGTATGTCTGTCTTTATAGCACATGTCACTACAAATGAGATTGAAGACAAGTCGGAGAAGAAGTGACTTGAGGATGTACCATAGTTCGAGATTTTCCTGAAGTCTTTCCTGAGGACTTGTCGGGTCTTCCTCCGACTCGACAAGTGGAATTTCAAATCGATTTAATACCTGGTGCTGCACCTGTAGCACGGGCACCTTATCGATTGGCACCATCTGAAATGAAAGAGTTGTCAGAGCAACTAAAAGAACTATCTGACAAAGGCTTTATAAGACCTAGTTCCTCACCCTGGGGAGCTCCGGTCTTGTTTGTCAAGAAGAGGATGGATTGTTCCGGATGGTGCATTGATTACCGGGAATTGAATAAACTAACGGTGAAGAACCGTTATCCGCTCCCAAGAATTGATGATTTATTTGATCAGCTCCAAGGGTCGAGTGTCTACTCGAAGATCGACCTAAGGTCAGGTTATCACCAACTGAGGGTTCGAGAAGAAGACATTCTGAAAACCGCTTTCAGGACCCGTTATGGCCATTATGCTATGTTTCAAAGTTATGCGTTTTAGTTTGACAACGATGCGTATTCATGACCATCATGAATAGGGTTTACAAACATATTTGGATAAATCATGATTGTTCTTTAATGTGATATTAAGTTATATTCAAAGAACAAGCAAGAGCATGAAGAGCACCTTAAGCTAATCTTAGAATTGCTTAAGAAAGAGGAGTTGTATGCCAAGTTTTCTAATGTGAATTTTGGATTCCTAAAGTACAGTTTCCATCGGGTCACGGTGAATGTAGTAAGGGTATTCGTGGATTCCCGCCAAGATCGAACTCCACTTAAGATTGGGCATCTCCTAAGTACCCAAAGGCAGATTCGTCACTTTTTAGGTCTTGCTGGGTATTACGGAGATTCATTGCCGGGTTTTCGAAGGATCGCCAAATTGATGTCAAGCACCCCAGTAAGAAGGTAAGTTTGAGTGGGGCGATCAACAAGCCGTAGCTATTCAATTGTTGAAGCAGACGTTGGGGTAGTGCACCAATCTTTGGCACTTACCCGACAGGACGCGAATATTTTATTCGCATACTGCGATGCTTCAAAGAAGGGTTTGGGCACTGTGTTAATGCAAAGAGAAAGGTGATCTGCTTATGCCTCACGCCCTAACTGAAAGATTCATGAGAGAATTATTACGACTCTTGATCCGGAACTTGGAGCAGTAGTGTCGTCTCAAGATTAAGGAGACACTACCAACTATAACATAAGCATGAAAAGCACTCATTAAGACAAAATAAGCAAAAATAAGCAATTACAAGAAAGAAATAAGCACTAGAATAAGAACAAAAATAAGCTGTAAATGAAGATTAAAACTCACTTTTTATTAAATGATCCTTGAGGGTACACACTTGGGAAGAAAATGGTAATATTTAAAAGACGGAAAACATTGAAATAAGTTGTAAATAAGCAATAAGCTAGACTAAAAAAAACTAGATAGTCTTCTGTGTGAATTCCATCCCCCATTTATAGGGGAACGTTTGTGCCTTTTGTGAGGTAAGCTGTCAATCATCATTAAAAACTTCTAAAATTGCTTATAGAAAGCAATATCACAACCAATCAATCATTAAGACTGCCCTTGAATGCTTTTGACCTTCCATACTTGTTTGTCGTATGAATTCGCCCAATAGAAATGCTTGAGAGTGCCCACGTGGCACTTGGAGTGTGTCCGGCTTATGTATGAGAGTGGGTCGAAGGTGTTCGCAGCCATGGGGAGTGGGTTTTACTGGGTTTTGGGCTTTCCCACCCTTTTCAGGTTTATTTTATTATATTTTAAATTTGGGGGTTAAAGGAGATAAAAGGTGTTAGGTTAGGGACTAACGGTGTAATGAGGTAAGGACTGATGGTGTTAGTCCTTGGGGACTAACGGTGCAATACTTCTAGGGACTAACGATGTAATAGCAGGGTTTAGTTTAGGCTAATGGCTGTTAAGTCCTTATTTGGGATTATTTTGTTCAATTGGGTCGGTTTTATATTTGAAGGCTTTGGGCTTTTGTGATATAAAAGGCATAGTATAGATGGCATAATAGACTGACTTGGCCTATTAACTTAGGTTAGGTTGGCCTACTAAGATGCGTATGCCTTTGGCTTTAGTTTTCGATGCTCTTTCCAATCACGTGCTTGTTTTGTCCTTTTTTGTCTTTTTGTGAATATATGTCACCTGCACAGTAAATAACACAAAACAAGCATATATTTGGCATTTTAAGTCCGTTTTTGGTCATTTAAGCTCGTTTTATTGAGAAAAAGGTATGTATATTTAAGCACATACCAGTATCTGAATCTGTCTCATACTTGAAGTTTGAAGCAAAGACTTTCATAGCTTGGAAAGAAAGTTGAAGCAATGTCGAAGAGTGCTTGGCCAGAGAAAGATCAGATTGACAACTTCTTGAAAGAAAAAAGGTTAATGAGGAGCTTAGAAAAGGTCGTTGGTGGGAGATTCTACGAAGGAGACCTACGGCTGCTATAAATGACCATATGATTTCATCATATGATGTTCTCATCATTCAGGTCAAATCTTTGTATATAATAAACATGTGAATATGTAAATAAGTAGTAAAAGACTTAGGCTTATGTGGTGTTCGAGTACGATGACTTTTCAAGAATTTTTCACAAAATTCAAAATCTTTCAAAATTACATACTCAACACTATATCTTATATACCCTCATTAATTAAGGGGGAGCATTAAAATTTTCCTTATAGATAGTATGTAACATTTTGTCCCTGATCGGTTAATCAATTGATGTCCAAAATATCAAGGGGTTAACATTTTGGATATGAGGAGAAAATGTGATTAAACTGGATCTAAATTGTATTGAAAGATGTGATCATATAAAATGGACTCAATGCACTCTACACTTAGCTTGTACTACGATTACAATGTACATGTTAAGGGGGAGCTTTTAGTGATAATGAAAAACTCTCAAAGTGTAAATCTTTTGATATTTATATCAAACACTTTGATTGAATTTTTCAATGATTTTGGTTTGTGATTGTGATGGAATGCCCAAAAAGACCGACCATGTACTTAAATTTATGGAGTTATAAGGTGGTTAGGTATAGGTATTCAAATCCCATGATCCAGCCAGAACCGGAGGGATTATAACACCCCGTGTTTTAGGGTCATTGATGTCGTCAATAAAATTCACTATGTATTTTTAGTATTGTACGCGTTTGCTTTTAATCGTAACCGTTAAGTTAAATCGCGTAAGCTAAAAATGATCATTCAATGTAAACGGCCGTCAAACAATTAAATGTTTACATCAAGCAAGTGTTAAGTAATTATTTTGAGGATAATTATTAACATTGTTCATTTTATTTTTATTGGTTACGTAAAATTTGTTACGTTTCGCGATAAAGTAAGTTTAGGCATTCCCGGAACCACATTAATTAATCTACGCTTCAACAAATGCCTATTATTATTTCCAATGATCAAAAAGTTATAAACTTTACCCATGGTTGTTAAAAGTGACACCCCATATACAAGAAATAAGCCAAGGTTTATAAATTCTCAAGTATTACACATTACATTTACTTACTTACAACAAAAGTAGAAGTATACTTTCATTTCTTTTCTTTTTACCAAGAATTATGCAAGTAAATATCTAGTGAAACACAACCCTTATTTTCATGGGATGATCCCTACTATTTGGTGACAAAGAAACATAAGTATTAAAGATGGAACATGTACAAGTATGGGAATTACTAAGACTTAGTACATGACTAGTGGTTTTAACCACTAGTCACCCCTATTTCATGCAAGGATTACCCCCTGGTTGTTTTGACTAGTTTCTTGGCCATTTAGTCCTTGTTATAACACTTATAACTCTTCCACTTTACAAGAGATAAATGATACAATACTTGCACTTACAAAAATCAACTTTCTCTCCTTTTTCTTCCTTATTAACCCACGACATCAAACACCCCTTTTATATAATTCATAGCTTGATTTTCCAAGTACATACACACATACCTCCATCATATCTAAGATGTCTTAAGTTGTTTTCAAGGGTTGGTTAAAGCTTTACAAGTATTGAAGCAAGAAAAGCAAGATTAGGGTTTCTATTGGAATTAAGGTTTTCTAAGCTTGTAAGCTTTGGTTTTTCATCTAAACAAGGGTTTGGATTTTGTTGGTCATCATATTACATCATCATAATGTTATCTAAAAACTCTAATCACTTTACATTTATCATTTTATGTGTATATATGTTCTATATAGTAAAATCACCATTTAGGATACTCTTGAACATGTGAAATGAGTTTCTACTTGTGATTATGATTTTGAACACTTTTACATATGTTATGTAGTTAATAATATCATGATATATTGGGATTATAAGTATGGTATCATGTTTGTTAAAGTATAAAAAGTTCATATATAAACTAGTAGTTAAAGTATACTTATGAAAGTTCTTATATAAATAAGTGTGTACACAATTGGATCTTGGTGATTTCTTGGACCATTTTTGGACAATTAGGACCTATGGACCTATTATATATATAAATGACGAGAGCATATAATAAGTAATGGATCACTTGTGGTATTAGGTTAAAAAGTATATAAAAACAAGTGTATATAATTAGTTATATAAAGGACATAAAAGGGCTGTTTAGTTTCGAATTCCAAACAGCGGGGATTATGTTTTTATAGAGTAATACGTCTCATGACGATTCTGGGCACATAAGGAACTTGAAAAACCGATTTATAACGAAAAAGATACGTAGTTTACGTGTTTTACGATAATAACTGGAGTTATAAAAGAATTTTTATAAAAACTTGTTCAAAAAATTCTACAAATAGAAGGTTTGGTGTTTTTATTGAATCACACATATTTTTAGGATTCCAAAACAATAAGAAATGTAATTTTTCAATTAAAAACGAAGAAGTTATGAATTACGCGAGTTTATATACTTAAAATGTATAAAAATACTTTTATAAAATTTACTGTTCATCTCATGAACATTTGTTTTTGTAACCCTCATAAATAAATAGAACTTTCAATTACGAGATCGTGCTTGAAATAATGACTAAAAACGGAGCTAAAACGAATAAAATACGACGTTTACGATAATTAAAGTTTATAAAAGTAATTTTATAAACTATGAATAGTAAAATTTACTATTCATCAGCAGACCCAAATATATAAAATGTGATAATTTTGATACACCTTTCAATTACAAAGACGTGCTCGAAGGAATTGGTAAAATCGGGTTTAAAACGAATAAGTTATTACATTTACGGGTTTTACGACAAATAAAACTATAAAAATAACTTTATAACTAGCATAAACAGTAAAAAGTACTGTTCACCAGAGGACATGAAATACAAAAATGCCATAATTTGATACGTCATCTTAGTACAAAAGCATGGACATAAGAAACGGACTTGAAACGTAAAAGTTATGTCATTTTTACCAAAGGTATATTTATAAACGTTTTAACTTTATAAATATGATTTCAATAAAACAATTAGATGGTGATTAGCTATATAGAATTATATATGGTAGTAGTTACCCAATGTGATAAGTACTTATATGACCTATATTGGATTAGGTTGCACTCGATCATTACCGTGACGCATTTTCTGTGATACACTTGATATTCGCTCACTCAAGGTGAGTTCATAGCCCAACGTTTACATGATTATATTTTATAATATTTGGGTGAGAACATGGCACTGTTTTTATAATTGGACACAAGTGGGATAAGTTTTACATTATGAATACGTGTTGCCTAAGTAGCGATAACCAACGTTTGAGCCCATCATCAATGAATTGCCAGTTACTGGATTGATGAGCGCGAATGTTATGAAATAGATCTAATTGGATTGACATCCCCAGTTCGGGATTAGCTATCACTGGACAAACGAACGTATACCATGTCGAACATAGGATGTTGCGGGTTAGAACATCATCACGGGCAATGTAGGCCATTTATATGGTATTCATTTATGTCGAGCTTCAGTGTCATGAGCTTTAGGGCAACGTAAATTACATTATATGATGTCTGCATCTGTTTGCATTATCATACACTTAGGAATCTTTGTGGTCCTACAATATATATTTACAAACCTATGAATTCACCAACATTATTGTTGACGTTTTAAAGCAATGTTTTTCAGGAGGTCAATAAGCACGAGGTGCAAGGGATACATTGGTGGTTTTGATTTGGATATCATGCATTAAAGATTTTATCGCATTACATTTTGTATATCTGTTATGGGCTAGAAATCTTTGTATTTTGAACAAGTGAACAAGTGAAGCTTCGGGCTTATGTAACAAATACTTTGTTAAATCCAATGTATCGGTTTTAAACGACTTTTTGGTCGTTCTATATATATCTTGTGTTATTGATCTATGAAATAACACGCCCCGGACCCTTATTCCACTGCGACCCAATTTGAGAGTGTTACATTTATCAACAGCTTACATAGAAGAGCAAACATATTTTCTCACCCGCAAGGGTCAACGATTTTCATCATGATGAGATGTGAAAATGTGAACATTATAACTATTGATGCATAAAAATCAAAATAATTGAAACAAATTTTGCATTTTGCTCTTGCTCCTTCCAGAGTTTACAACTATCAGTTATCACTAGGCTGTGAAACAAGCATTTAGTTAAAGTTGGAGTGTAAAGGCCAGAAATATATACTCACGCTGATGATTTATATCTAGAAAATTAGTTAATTAAACTGATCTATAGTTACAAATAATGTATAATGTTGTGTTGTCACAAAACTGGTACATATCATTACATTGCTGGGGATTTTGGTGAAGAAAGTATGCTATTTATATTGATTTTTGGATAATTGTCAATTTGGTCCTTCATTTTTAATTAACACTAATTATAGAGATATAACAAAATGGGGGTTAGTGTGTTAACGGGAAGTGAGAAAAAACCTAATTAGAAATAGACATTAAGTTTAATGCTTTTTTGTGCCATTTGACCTATTTTAAATATAGTCAAGATATTTAGCTTTCTCTTCAAGATTCGTCCGGACTATAATTCATTGTAAATTTGTAATAGGATTAGGGTTTAAAGGAAGTTATTATGAGTTTATAAAATAAGAGTGTTTCTCTTGAAGTCCCGTTTAGACACCCTTTAAGGGTTTATTGAATTTCTAGTGTTCATTGTGTTTGTGTGATTTCTTTCATTCACAATGATAATCCTCCATCAATGCGCCAAATTTGCCTGTTCATAGATTTTGCATGGATCAAATGTGATGATACCCTTTCCTATAACATGCGTCAAATTTCACACATATATTACACTTATAGGAGGGAGGGGTATGCTAACATTGCATCGGCGCCAAATCTACGTAGAATGGGAGGTGGCGCCACCACTTTACCGCCACCATATCGGAGCAGCCCGCCAAAGCCATCGGCTCCACTAAAGTGGCGGACGCTAGTTGGGGAAGAGGCCAGAAAAATGAGATTAGGTTATAATTGAAGAAAATAATAATCTATTTGCTTATATTTTTAAAACATGTAGTTACTGTGTGTAAATCTGTATGTATTCTTTGCTAGGAAGATGAAGATGGAGGAGGAAATATGGGGTATTTGTTGTTTGTTATGAAATGAAATGGAGTTATCATAATTTTCTATCTCACTTACCTCTTCACGTTATAAATAGATAAACATATGGGAATTTTTTTCGTATGTTTTTCTTCGTTATTTTTTAAGTTTTGGTATTGAACGTCCATTAAATTATGAAATATAGTTGTATTAAAAAATAGAATATCAAATAAAATTGTGGATATATGGGGCTCAAATGGGAAAATGACATAAGATTTGACATGTTATTAGTGGATGAATGTTTTAAGGCGTGAATGTTAAAAGTGAAAACGCTGAAGTAATATTTGGCATGGAAAAGTGGCATGACACCATACCCCTCCCTCCAAGATTGTTAAAAGACAGAAAAAATATATTACTCCGTATACAATTATTAGCAACAATGCATAGGCCAATCTGCTAACCAACTGAATTAAGGGTTAGGTTTTAAGGACCTTTCTAAAACATCATTTGTACCTCTTTTATGCTTTTTGTGTTTTTTGATTTTTTTTTCTATTTTAAAAAAAAATGTGTTTATGTTATAAAACTGTGAAACGGAAAGTGCGAAAAAAAATATCAAGTTTAACAAGTCAAAAGTATTAAACTGTCAAAAAATACATAACAAAAACTAATAAAAAATTGTGTTGCACTGTAACAGGGAGACAAAAAGCCCAAAAAGTTAATGGAATTTAACATACATGACATTCATAATAAATAATAACATCAAAGTATACGTGCGGAAGCGAATAGGATCATATAACATGTAATTAATTAACCAAACATAAACGTATGCGTACCTTGTGATTCTAGCCAAACAAGAATCAAAACCCTTTACACATTTGTAATTCTAACCAAGATTCAATCAATAGTGTGATTGAAACACGTTCTTGTACACACGTACTAATACCAAGTAAACGATATGCTAGTAATAAACACAAAACTATTTTCTTGACACTCAAAAAATTCGATCGATCACAAGGGGTGTTTGCCGATCGGTGTAGCCACAAAAAGGAGAAGAGAAAAGACTTTGGGTATTGTATGTATACAAGAGATGAGAATACAATGACCCTAGGCCCTTTATTTATAGTGTGGAAAACTTAGAGAACAAGTTAGACAAGGATTAAGATACCCTAATCCTTCATCCGGTTGGCCCAATCCCAAGGGGATTCTAAAACCATCTTTGATCTCTTTAATTCTATCTATAGTCCTTTCTTTTAATTAGTTAACGGTCGTTAGTCATTCTCCGTTAAATACCAACGGTTGTTATATGTTTTGTGCATTTAATAATTAAATATAACATTTTATAAATAATTATTAAACATTTACTCTTCATACGTAAAGTGTGCAATCCCGTGATCTCGAGTTCGATCCTAACACACATCTACTAATTTATGTCCATAAACTAACAGTTACCATGTTGAATAAATTCATTACTAGCAGATCAACTGATGTGATGAGTTTATGTTAAATAGGTTTTCAATTTTCAAGGAAATCTATGTTATAATATATAACCTGGGTATTTTATTTTTTCTTGAAAAATATATTATTAAAAATACGAAATTATATGAACTTTTTCTTTAGAAAAAAATGCTCAACCCGATAATAACAACACATTAAGTTTCTGCGCTCAAGACTTTCTTAGACGAGAAAATCTGACTGGCGACAATTATCAATGATTGGTACCAGTCACTAAGAATTGTCTTGAGAGTGACTGTACCTATGACTATATTGTATAAGCCATGTCCAGATGAACCCCCTGCGAAGCAGCAGAGAATGTTAAAGCTCATGGAAAGCAGAATCCAATATACATTCTGATGTGGCTTGTTTTAATGCTGGAAACATGTCACACTGCTCTACAAAGGCATTTTGAACTATATTTTTCCACAAGCCATGCTTTAATGAACTCAAAAAAATGTTTGAAAAGCCTACAGCTGTAGAGATCTACGATTTGGTGGATACCCTACACAGCTGCAAACAAGCTCCAGGTACTTGCTATTCAAAAGGATAATGGTAGAGTTGTAAGATGAAACCTGCTCAAAACTTGGTCAGTCGATATCAACAGAATCCAGGGAATCTCCACTGGGTTGCTGTTAAACATATTCTGAAGTATCAAGGAAATACGGAGAGATATGTTTTTAGTGTATGGAGGGAAACCAGATACAGAACTTAATGTTACAGGGTTCTGTGATGCGTCCTGGCAAAGTGATAAAGATGATACGAAGTCTCAGACGGGTTATGTCTTTTAATCGTCAATGAGGAGCAGTAGACTGGAAGAGCAAGAAGCAGACAACAATTGCAATGTCTGCAACACAAGCTGAATACATGGCTGCTTCAGAAGCTGCTATGGAAGCTGTTTGGATTAGGAAATTTGTTGGAGATCTTGGAGTGATGCCTTCAATAAAAAAGCCTATTGATATGTATTGTGACAATTCTGCTGCAATCATATTCGCCAATGATTCTGGAGTTATGAAAGGCGCCAGACATTTTCTACGGAGATAATCACAAACTTCGAGAACAAGTCGAGACTGGTGAAATCAAAATATTAAAAGTTCACACAGATGATAACTTAGCTGATCCTTTCACTAAGGCTTTACCTAGAGGAAAGGTTACTGATCTTGGCAATGGAATTGGACTTCAATTAGCTAGTAGTTTCATGCATACCTGTGATTAGTATTTGGATAAAGGATATTGTAAACATTATATATAAAATAAAACTAGGGTTATGTTTATTCTTGTTATTAATTTTGTATCCTAATTTGCATGTTTAAATCAGAATATTGAATTATTCAAAATGTCCGAGTCAATTAATGATGATGGAATGAATTATTAAATTAAGGCAAACTAAATTATGGTCGATAATACATGAAAGTATAATTGATGTAATTACAGCCAAATTTAGATGATATCAATGAAATTGAATAATAAGACTTATCCCCACTAATATGATTGTTACTTTATGGAACTTGTCATATAAGTAAATCATAAAATAGTTATATCCTCAGACTTGAGATTGACTAGGAAACTGAATGGATCTAGTGCATTCTGTGAAGCAATGTTAACCTATACTAACCTTGTAGTTATACGGATGTATTTCCAGAAGTGTATGCAAAATTCATAAGTTTTTGCATTGTATCAATAAGGAAATTTGTTTCTTCAAATTCCGTTTTTGAAGTTTAATAACAACAGGGCCCCCTCGTGGGATTGGTAAAGATGTAAGTATGGCCACACCAAGTTGAATTGGTAATCTTGCTCAAATCATAAATAAAAACGAGAAAACAAAATCAGTTAATTTAAGAAATTACTAAAGATCCATATACTTATAACATTGAATTAGAAACAAAAGGAAAATAATAATATGAATCTTTAAAAGTTTTGTCCAGGAGACCTTACTCGAGATTGTACAAGAGGCATCGGCGTTTTGCTAGACTCTAACGATGAGGATCACAACTTATTAAGAGATGCCCAAGTTGGGAGTTGTTAAGTTATGGACATAAATTAGAAGATGTGTGTTAGGATCGACTCGAATCACGGATTGCACACTTTTACGTATGAAAGTAAATGTTTAATAAATATTTATAAAATGTTTATATTTTAATTATAATATGCACAAAACCAATAACAACCCGTTGGTTATTTAACGGAGATGACTAACGTACCCGTTAACTAATTAAAAAGGAAAGGACTATAGATAGATTAAAGAGAA
Source organism: Tanacetum coccineum (assembly GCA_026074375.1). Classification (NCBI taxonomy): domain Eukaryota; kingdom Viridiplantae; phylum Streptophyta; class Magnoliopsida; order Asterales; family Asteraceae; genus Tanacetum; species Tanacetum coccineum. The sequence continues at coordinate 82,305 of BQNB010000011.1, read as the reverse complement.
TCAAAGATGGTTTTAGATCCCTGGTATTGGGCCAACCGAATGAAGGATTTAGGGTATCACTAATCTTTTCTAACTTGCTCTCTAAGTTTTTCACACTATAACATAAAGGGCCAAGTCATTGTAATTCTCATCTTAGTAACATACAATACCCAAAGTCTTTCATCTTCTCCTTTTGTGGCTAAACGATTCGGCAAACAACCCCTTGTGGTTCGATCGAATTTTATGAGTGTCAAGAAAATATTTGTGTTTTATTAACTAGCATATCGTTTACTTGGTATAGTACGTTTTATCAAGGAACGTGTTATCCAAACATCACTATTGATGAATCTTGGTTGAATTTACAAAAGTGTAAAGAGTTTTGAATCTTTTTAGCTAAAAATCACAAGTACGCATACTTTATATATGGTGTTAATTAATTACATGTTATATGATCCTCTATTCGCTTCCGCATGTATACTTTGATGTTATTATTTAGTATGAATGTCATGTATGTTAAATTCCATCAGGTTGCATTTTATTTTTAATATACTAGAAAAAATTCTTATATATACATCTTTATCATACTTGAAAAAAATACTTCTATATACAACTTTATCATTCATCGGGTAATGTATATTCTTTCAATGTCTTTTGACTATGTGGTATAAAAGCTAGCATACCATGTCTTCTTTTTTTCCCTTTTTTTGAACGGCTTAAATTTTTTTTGAACGGCAGCATACTATGTCTTCTTAAGTTACCACACTTTATCAAAACACGTTTTTTTTTTCAATTACTAAACATTGTTGTATAGAACCTAGCATACTTTGTTTTCTTTTGCTTACATCTTGATGTTGGAACAACACAAAATGTCGTTGCGAGCATTACGCGACGTTTCAGTAAGTTTACGATTGGCTTTTTTTGTGTTTTATAGATATGGATACCTGGCAGAATCTGAATGTTGATAATGCTTATCATATTGGAGCGTTTCTATATGTTCCCATCGGTCAAGAAATTGACTCTACAGGTACAGTACTATTACATATTCATTTATCTCAAATGGAAGTCAATTGGTATTATAGGTAGCAACTGATAGTAATGTTAAAAGCTATATATGTCAAATATCACCTTCATCTTCTATATAAGATGGTACACCCTCTAGATCTTTAATTCCAATTATAGGCTTATATTCTGATAATATTGTTTTTTAGTATTAAATTGTTATATAAAGGATTTTAGCATTAAACAATAATCATTTTCGACTTCAAACAAATCCCAACGTTTCATCTTTCCACCCATCAGTCAAAAAAAAGGAACAATTTGATGGGGCAATCACTTTAGTCTTCAAGCATAATGTTTAAATGAATAACCACGTGTCCAATGCATGTAATTTATCATTAATGTAACAAGTTACGATTTTGCCAAATTTTCTGAATATATTTCGTTTGCACGTTTAATTGTTTTTGGCAACTGATCTTGATATGGAATGTTCATTTGCAGCAATTGTTCAGGGAAGCTGTGGAAGATGGAATGAATTATTGCGACTTTCTTTTATATTGTGTTGTGCTTAACAAATTATTGCTATGTAAAGTTTCATTTGTAGAATAGTCCAAAATCTGTACATAATTTGAAGCTCTTTTGCTTTTATCATATAATTTTCTTTTTCATGTCCATTTTTTTTATCCGTTTTAATATGATGACACTGAGCATCCTTATTATGACATCTTGCAAAGCACACCACCGTACGTAAACGTTCCGCAGCGAAGCGCGGGTTTACACCCTCGTTGTAATCATTTATATCTATACTATAGAGCATGTCATTACAAGACAAATTTTGATTGGGTTAAATTTAGAATATATGCTAAAGATTGTTACAAAAACAACATGTGTTGTCGTTTTATCGGTGGGCTTTTGTTGGGCTCTTTAGTCCATGTTTTTTAGTCCATACATTTTGTGTAATCCAATACCTCGAATGGGCCTCTCTGCACTAAATAGAATTCCTTTTGTGTACTCCGCTTTGTTTTTAAACATAACGCATACCATAAAACTTTTTATGCAGATATTTGTTATAGCTTTCTTTGCATTATTTACATCCATCTTTGGTCACAATTAGATACTTTTAATGTTACTCTTGGTCGTGAATGTATAATTTATTAATTAAGTCGATGGAGATAATTTTTTGCAACTATATTTTTCGTAAGCGTAAGTTACCGATCACCGTATCTTGGCGGGGTAGTACACTCAAAACCAAAAATCATCCTCTAACTTATGCCAAAAACAGTTTACCTACACACCTTGACAATAAATTAGCCCCGTCGTAACGTGCGGGCTTCGATCCACCTCGTTTAGCCCAAAAATGCGTGGCCCAAGGCCCAAGCTGAAAAATATTGTTAAAAAACAAATTTACATAAAAACCCCTCAAGTTTTTACTATTTACTACTTTTTTATATAACAAACTTTATTTATCAAATATCTAATAAATACGTAGCGATTTTTTAAATGAAAAATATACTGACATAAAGACCTTCGAATTACGAACAAAACGAGCACAATATTGATATGTTTCAGACGAGCGTACCATTTTATAAAAAATAATGAAGTTTACTATTTACGACTTTTTATATAACAAACTTTATTTATTAAATATCTAATAAACACGTAGCGATTTTTTTAATGAAAAATATATCGACATAAATGCCTATAGATTTCGAACAAAACAAGCCCAATATTAATATGCTTCATAGGTGCGGGCGATATTATAATTGTGAATCCTAGTTGTGGGAATAGGACTGACATTCATGGTTGTTTCCAAGTTGTTGAGGTCAGCCTTTACACCCACATCTTCATCATCATATGCACCACTAAAGATACCAGTATTTAGAAGATCAGTAGTATCCTCCAAATCAGTCATAAGAGGATCACTAGGAAGATTAGAATTTGCAAGAGTAGCTGTAACACCCCCAAATTGGGTCGCAGCGGAATAAGGGTCTAGGGCGTGTTACTTTATAGATCAATAACACAAGATATATATAGAACGACCAAAAAGTCGTTTAAAACTGATACATTGGATTTAACAAAGTATTTGTTACATAAGCCCGAAGCTTCACTTGTTCACTTGTTCAAAATACAAAGATTTCTAGCCCATGACAGATATACAAAATGTAATGCGACAAAATCTTTAATGCATGATATCCAAATCAAAACCACTAATGTATCCATTGCACCTCGTGCTTATTGACCTCCTGAAAAAAACATTGCTTTAAAAAATCAACAATAATGTTGGTGAATTCATAGGTTTGATAAATCGTATATTGTAGGACCACAAGATTTCCCAAGTGTATGATAATGCAACATATGCAAACATCATATAAATGTAATTACGTTGCCCTAAGCTCATGACACTGAAGCTCGACATAAATGAATACCATATAAATGGCCTACATTGCCCGTGGTGATGTTCTAACCCGCAACATCCTATGTTCGACATGGTATACGTTCATTTGCCTAGTGATAGCTAATCACCTGAACGGGGATGTCAATCAAAATAGATCTATTCATAACATTCGCGCTCACAATCCAGTAATTGACAGTTCATGATAATGGGCTCAACTAGGGTTATTGCTACTTAGGCAACACGTAATCATGATGTAAAACTTATCCACTTGTGTCCAATTATAAAACAGTGCATGTTTCTCACCCAAAAACTTATAAAACAAATCATGTAAAACGTAGGGCTATGAACTCACCTTGAGTGAGCGAATATCAAGTATATCACAGAAAATGTGTCACGGTAATGATCGAGTGCAACCTAATCCAATATAGGTCGTATAAATACTAATCACATTGGATAACTACTACCATATATAATCCTATATAGCTACATCACAATCTAATCGTTTTAGTAAAATTGCATTTATAAAGTAAAAACGTTTGTAAATGCCTCTTTAGTAAAAACGACGTAACTTTCATGTTTTAAGCTCGATTTTTACGTTTCTTATGTCCACGCTTTTGTATTAAGACGAGTTATCAAAATATGACTTTTTCATATTTTTGACCTACTGGTGAACAGTACTTTTTACTGTTCACACTAGTTTATAAAATTATTTTTATAGTTTTAGTTATCGTAAAACCCGTAAATGTCGTATTTTATTCGTTATAGCTCCGTTTTTCGTGTTTCTTTCGAGCACGTATTTGTTATTAAAAGTTCTATCAATTTATTGATGTTTCAAAATATATATTTCTGTCATGAATAGTAACTTTTATAAAAATAGTTTTATAAAAGTATTTATTGTCGTAAACTCGCGTAATTCATAACTTCTTCGTTATCGATTGGAAAATTATGATTCTTATCATTTTGGAATCCTAAAAATATGTACAATCTGTTAAAAATACTAAACCTCTTATATCAGAAGTATTTGTTAACTTGTTTTTATAAAATTTACTTTTATAAACCCGGTATTAACGTAAAACGTATATTTGTCGTATCTTTTTCGTTATAAGGCGGTTTTTTGAGTTCTTTACATATTTGGAATCGTCATGAGATGTAATATCTTTATAGAACATAATGTGGCTGTCACCATACACGAACCAAAACAGCCCCTTTGAAATCAATGCGTATACTTGTTTATATAAGTTGTTTTATATACTTTTCAACTTAGTAACTTACCACAAGCCTTTTATAACCAAATATATCATATGTCTTACATATATTAGTGTCCATAGGTCCATCATTTGTCCAAATGTTCAAGATCACAAGTTCTTAACAAGGCTATCAAATCATAAACTTTCTTAAGTAACTTTACTTACTAGTTTATACATATACATTTTTACACTTAACCCACATGTTAGAATACTTATAATCCCATTATATCATGATATTACCAATCATCTAACGTATAAAAAAGCGTACAAAATCATAATCACAAGTAAAAATATGTCTTACATGTTTAAAAGTATCCTAATGGTGATTTTGCTATATAAACATCATATACACATATAATCATGAAAATGAAAAGTTAAGGGCTTTTAGATAACCTTAGAGTGATGTATGATGATGATATTTATGCTCTAAACCCTTGTTTAGACTTTAAACCCTAGCTTTCACAACCAAGAAACCCTAATCCAAATAGAAACCCCAATCTTGCAATAACTTGATTAAACCTTGCTAATGCATAACCAACCCTTCAAAATATCTTAGGTTATCATAGGAATGATGTATGAGTGCTTGTATGGTCTTAGAAAATCAAGCTATGGATTGTATAAAAGGAGTGTTTGTAGCTGTGGCTTATGCAAGAGAAAAAGGGAGAGAAAGTTTTGATTTTTATCAAGTGTTAAGACTTGTGTGTTTATCTCTATACTAGAAAGGACTTATAAGTATACAAAGAGTTATCAAGTGTATAAATAAAGACCAAAAAGGTGATATGGTCAAGGGGGGGGATGGCTCACATTGAGGAAAAAAGGGGTGACAAGTGGTGAATTTTATTGACGACATCAATGACCCTAAAACACAAGGTGTTATAATCCCTTCGGTTCTGGCTGGATCATGGGATTTCAATACCTATACCTAACCACCTTATAACTCCATAAATTTAAGTACATGGTCGGTCTTTTTGGGTATTCCATCACAATCACAAACCAAAATCATTGAAAAGTTCAATCAAAGTGATTGATATAAATATCAAAAGATTTACACTTTGAGAGTTTTTCATTATCACTAAAAGCCCTTAACATGTACATCATAATCGTAGTACAAGCTAAGTGTGGAGTGCATTGAGTCCATTTTATATGATCACATCTTTCAGTACAATTTAGATCCAGATTAATCATATTTTCTCCCCATATCCAAAATGTTAACCCCTTGATATTTTGGATATCAATTGATTAACCGATCGGGGACAAAATGTTACATACTATCTATAAGAAAAATTTTAATGCTCTCCCTTAATTAATGAGGGTATATAAGATATAGTTTTGAGTATGAAATTTTGAAAGATTTTGAATTTTGTGAAAAATTATTGAAAATTCATCGTACTCGAACACCACATAAGCCTATGTCTTTTACTACTTATTTACATATTCACATGTTTATTATATACAAAGATTTGACCTGAATGATGAGAACATCATATGATGAAATCATATGGTCCTTTGTAGCAGCCGTTAGTCCATTCATAGAATCTCCCACCAACGACCTTTTCTAAGCTCCTCATTAACCTTTTTTCTTTCAAGAAGTTGTCAATCTGATCTTTCTCTGTCCAAGCACTCTTCGACATTGCTTCAACTTTCTTTCCAAGTTATGAAAGTCTTTGCTTCAAACTTCAAGTATGAGATAGATTCATAGACTGGTATGTGCTTAAATACACATACCTTTTTCTCAATAAAACAAGCTTAAATGACCAAAAACGGACTTAAAATGCCAAATATATGCTTGTTTTGTGTTATTTACTGTGCAGGTGACATATATTCACAAAAAGACAAAAAAGGACAAAACAAGCACGGGATTGGAAAGAGCATCGAAAACTAAAGCCAAAGGCATACGCATCTATTGTAGGCCAACTAATAGTAAAATAGGCCAGTAGTCTATTATGCCATCTATACTATGCCTTTTATATCACAAAAGCCCAAAGCCTTCAAATATAAAACCGACCCAATTGAACAAAATAATCCCAAATAAGGACTTAACAGCCATTAGCCTAAACTAAACCCTGCTATTACATCGTTAGTCCCTAGAAGTATTGCACCGTTAGTCCCCAAGGACTAACACCATCAGTCCTTACCTCATTACACCGTTAGTCCCTAACCTAACACCTTTTATCTCCTTTAACCCCCAAATTTAAAATATAATAAAATAAACCTGAAAAGGGTGGGAAAGCCCAAAACCCAGTAAAACCCACTCCCCATGGCTGCGAACACCTTCGACCCACTCTCATACATAAGCCGGACACACTCCAAGTACCACGTGGGCACTCTCAAGCATTTCTATTGGGCGAATTCATACGACAAACAAGTATGGAAGTTCAAAAGCATTCAAGGGCAGTCTTAATGATTGATTGGTTGTGATATTGCTTTCTATAAGCAATTTTAGAAGTTTTTAATGATGATTGACAGCTTTCCTCACAAAAGGCACAAACGTTCCCCTATAAATAGGGGATGGAATTCACACAAAAGGCTATCTAGTTTTTAGTCTAGCTTATTATTTATTTACAACTTATTTCAATGTTCTATGTCTTTTAAATACTATCATTTTCTTCCCAAGTGTGTACTCTCAAGGATCATTCAATAAAAAGTGAGTTTTAATCTTCATTTTACAGCTTATTTCTGTTTTGCTTATTCTAATGCTTATTTCTTTCTTGTAATTGCTTATTTTTGCTTATTTTGTCTTAATGAGTGCTTTTCATGCTTATGTTATAGTTTAAAAGTTGTTTAATTGAGTTCTCACTAAATCTGTCTCAAAAGTCAAAAATAGCTTATTAAGTTAGCTTATGATCTAGTGCTTATCAGTAGTCAATTTTTTCTTATTAAGTTTCCATATTGTTAGTTTGTTAACTGTTCTAAAAAATCCTAGCTTAAATCAGTCCTTAATAATCTAAAGATACAAAAAGATTTTTTAAAGGGGTGTTTGGGTTAAGGGTTAAAATGGGTCAAATGAGGTTCAAAATAGTTTTTGACAATAAAGTCAGTTTCAATAAGCTCTAATTAAGTCTTAAAGTTAGTTTTTATAAGTTTAGAATAGATATATTTTAGTTTTTAAGTTTGTTTTATCAATTTTCCAAGTCTGCTAATTTGAAAGGTGTCAAACTGCTTATATGATAGATTATCTGAAAAAGTTCTTAAGTTGTGGTTTTTTATGTTCAAAACAAGTTGCATTTACATATTTGAGAATCTGTTTGAGTCCTTATTTTGCCTTTTGGTTATTTGGTTCAACTCAGTCGTGCTTGTTTTATTTCTTTAAAAAGTCAGCTACTGCAGATTAATATTGGATTTATTATAGCTTAATTTTGGTTAATATCAATTGCATTTAGCTTATTCTAGTTTAATCTCAATCTGTTTTAATTCCTTGGTTTGTCAAACTCTTTTTAGAATCTTAAAAATTAGGTTGCTAATAGTTCTGTTAGCCTCAAATATTAATTCAATCTTGGTCTTTATCTTACTTATGTAGTAATAGGCTAGAAGGGTAAACGGGCTCATAATCGTAAGCTAATCTTGTACTAGTATCGGGTTTAAACCCATTTGTAATCCCGAGCCCGACCTAAGAAAAATACCCCGACCCATTAAAGCCTAATATGGCCGGCCCCCATTGAGTATAAATACCCCTCTCCAAGTGTGGAGAGGGTGTTGGTCTCATTTGTATTTTGTGCAAGTAAATCAACCATCTCATTTTCTCTCTACTTTCTCTCTCTTGTTTCTCTCTCTAAAATTCTTTCTTTATCTTCTCATCTTATTTTTCTTATTCAAGTATGAAGTGAAGTGATTATTGGGTTCCGAAATTTTGTATCAATCGCCACAGGGGTGATCTTGTTGTGCTCGTGTGGTTTTTATATATTTTTTTCATTGATCGAAATTCTATAGAACCTACAAAATTGAGTTTTGATCTTCCTTACTACTCAAGGTTTTATGTTGTTTAAAGTTTAGGAGGTATTAAAATTTTGTTTTTGTTGTTTTTATAATTTTTGGTTCGTGCTTATACATTTCATTTCTGTTCCGAATTTGTGAAACAAAATCTACCGACAAATAGTACAATCCGAATATTCACAATAAAAAGTACATCGAAAATTGCCATATTTCAAATTTGGGAAGATGACAACTCAAATGAGTTAAGTAGTCCAGTTGGTTTGTCCTCTGTTGTGTTATACGAAAGGTCCTTGGTTCGATTCCAGTTAGTGACTTTTTATGTGTTTTTTATATATTAACCGTATTTAATAATATGCTCCTATAGAATTTGTCTTATATACCGAGTTTGGGAAGAAATAACACAAATGTTCACTTAGCTCAGTTGGTAAAAGGAGTGTTTCGTTGTGAACCTGGAGGTCCTGTGTTCGACTCTTGGCAGTGGCATTTTTTTGTATTATTTTGTTCCTCATCAAATTTGTAGTATTTTAATAGAACTTTGTTATAGGAAAATCGAGTTGTAATAGTGCACACGTTTTTGGTTTTATCAAAAAGTGTGTTCTAGGATTTAATTGAATTCTCAAAATTTAGCATAAAAGTTGTAATAGATACACAAATTTTCGGATTTATCGAGTTTTGTGTTAGGAAAATTATTATCGAATTTTTGTAATAGGAAAATTATTAGAAAATTTCCATTTGTAACTTTGATCGAATTTGCCACGAAGATTTGTCCGAGAATTTGCTACCGAGAATTGAGTTGCCCGAGCATTGATTTGTCCGAGAAAGTTCATCGTTTTTTTATTTGCCCGAGAATTTCATTCGAGATCGATATTTGACTTATCCGACGAATTGCTCCGAGTTTGATCCTAGACTTGTTCGAGAACTCTTTCGAGTTTGCTCTATCTGATATCTTACAACATTTGTTACCGGATTTGCTTTACCGAATTTGTAACCAAGTTTGTCAAAACCATAACACAACTTTATCATCTTAAGATCCTACAAATCATCTTCACTTCATAATTTAACAAATCATTCATCATGACTACTCCAATCACAACTTCCACAACTGTCAGTCAAATGCATAACAACATCATGGCAGCTGGCTCAAGGGATCGTCCACCAATGCTTGCAACGGGCAGATATGCACAATGACGATCACATTTCTAACGGTACATTGATACAAAAACAAATGGTGATGCCTTAAGGAAATGCATTCTCGAAGGTCCTTACATTCCTTTTACTATCGTAATACAAGTTGTGCCTGCAACAGAAAATTCTCCAGCAGTTCCTGAACACACAATAATTGAGACAATCCTGAACATGTCTCCTGCAAACAAAGCCCATTTTGAATAAAAAGGAAGCGATTCATATGATATTGACTGGAATTGGAGATGAAATATACTTCACTGTTGATGCGTACAATACAACTCATGAAATGTGGGAAGCTGTCGAAAGGCTACAACAAGGTGAATCCCTCAACGTTCAAGATGTTAAGACAAACTTATTTTGGGAGTTTGGAAAATTCACCTCTCACGATAGAGAATCAAAAGAGTCATACTACTCCCGGTTTTACAAGCTGATGAATGAAATGATCAGGAACAATTTGACAGGTGATAAAATGCAAGTCAATGTTCAATTTCTTCAACAAATTCAACCAGAATGGTCAAGGTTTGTAACAATTGTCAAGCAACAACACAAGTTGGATGGAGTTTCATATCACAAGTTCTTTGACATTCTCAAACAATATCAAAAGGAAGTTAATGAACTTCGTGCTGAAAGAATAGCCAAGAATGCTAACCCATTAGCACTTGTTGCTACTGCTTAACCATATCAAGATCCATATTATCAAACATCAAAGTCTTACAAATCATCTACACCAACATCAAGAACATCACTTCCAACCAGATCAAATGCAATTACAAGACACAAAGGCAAAGAGATAACCAAGCCAATCACACCTCTATCTGAGTCCGATTCTAAAGAAGACAATGATCCTGAACAAGCTTAGAAGGATAAGGAAATGCAGAAAAATTTGGCTCTCATTGCAAAGTACTTCAAGAAACTCTACAAACCTACCAATAACAACATCAGAACTTCCTCAAACACCAAAAATAAGAATGTGGATACTACTCCAAGATACAAGAATGACAATTAGTCTGGACAATTTGGGAATCAGAGGAAAATGACTGTTGCTGGGGCTAGGGAAACTGTAGGTGGTCAAATAGTACAGCAGTCTGGGATATAGTGTTTTAACTGCAAGGAATTTGGTCATTTTACTAAGGAATGCAGGAAGCCAAAACGGGTTAAAGACTCTACGTATCACAAGGAAAAGATGTTGCTATGTAAACAAGCTGAGAAAGGTGTTCAACTTCAAGCAGAGCAATCTGACTGGCTAGCAAACACGGATGAAGAGATTGATGAGCAAGAGTTGGAAGCACATTACAGCTATATGGAAAAGATCCAGGAGGTTCCTAATGCAGACTCAGGCATTAATTCTGAGCCATTAGAACAGGTACAATACGATACTAGATATAATGTGTTTGCTAATGAAATATAACATTCTGAGCATTCTGAATCCATTAGTAACATATGTGTAGTGGAAACGGTTGATAGTGATGTCATTCCTGATTCACCGAATATGTGTGATAATGATATTCAGAATGACCAAAATGCTATAAAATGTGACGATGAGGGTGTTGCGCTTGCTAATTTAATTGCAAATTTAAAACTTGATGTCGATGAAAATAAAAAGATTCAAAAGCAATTAAAGAAAGCAAACGCATCATTGACTCAAGAATTGAAAGAGTGCAAATCTACTCTTGCAGAGACTAGTAGAACCCTGGGGGAGTCTAACAGTATTCAAGATAGTTGTTTAGTTGCACTTCAAAACAAACAAACTGAGTTTGAGAGGTACAAGGCCTTTAATGACCGTACAGTTGACTATGAAAAACTTGAACGTAACTTAAATGAAACTCTAGGACTATTAGCTCAAAAAGACATTGACATAAAAGAAGGTTTAAAAGTTAAAGCCTACAGAATTTCTGTTGTCAAAGAGAAACACGATGTCACATTACGAAGGTCTTGTAAAGGAGAAAACAAAGGTAAAAACTAATTTGAAACTTAAGGAAGAAAAATATATTGACAAAATAATTTCAATGGAAAACCAATTAAAGTTTTTGAATGAAATTGTTTACAAAAGGTGTCAATCAATCCAAACCATTCATATATTAGCACCCAAATGCCCTATTTTTAATGGAAGACCTACCTTTGCAAATCCAATGTACCTCAAAAAGGCTCAATATCAGAAACCATGTTTGTATGAGATCCCACATGATCAATCTGATCATGCAAACAGACTCGTCCCAAATTGGGAAGAGATACTGACTCTTGAAAGAGAGAGTCGAGAAAAATTGAATAAAGACTTAGTGAAACCCTATGATTACACAAAGTTAAATAGTCTTTATGAAATATTTAAACCCCCAACCCAGGAATATCTAATACAGTTGGCACACGCAAATGAAGTAAGAAAGAAAATGTGGAGAAAATCTTTTGTGAAAACAAAACCAAATATGTTCAAAAACATCGATTTCTTACCAGTTTCCAAGTCAATAAGCAAAAGTAGACAAGCATATAATGTCATGACAAATAACATAAATCATCTTAGAGAACTTGTCGATCAAGCTTGGGTGAAACATTCTAGAGATCATTTTCGTGCCCCAACTGCTAAAGATATAGAAATCCTGATTAAGACATGTTTGATGCCTTTT
>BQNB010000011.1:50649-67238 GCA_026074375.1 Tanacetum coccineum | reverse complement strand
GGGATTACTTGGGCTTTCGCCCGATACACGTGACCGGTTAGTTTACATTTAAGAGCCCGTTTACCCGTGTAGCCTATTACAACGTATAATAATTTAGTGACTGAGACCTAATATAGTTATGAACGAACTTCCATTGTTCGACTCATTATTTTGAGGCTAACATAATTTTTTTTGGTTTTTTCAATGATTTATTCACAATGTATTTTACCGGACAATGAGATAAGACAACTTCTACAAATAATCTACTTACTTCACGGTAACTCTCAAAAAGATAAACGCACAGGTGAGCGGAGGAGTAGGAATAGCGCGAAGCTTATTTCTCCTTTCGGGTCGTAGTTCCTAGGAACAACCCTCCTTATACCCACTTTGTAGTTTGTTTAACTTTTCAAGGTGAGCCGTATGTCGTAAGAGACACAAATGGCAAGTTTTTAAATCTTTTGTTCGAGTTGGGAACCAACAAGTTCACCGGAAGTTATTATGATAATACCTCAATTGAGAATATTATATTTTGGTATTTTTACCAATTTGTGAATTTTATTTCTTTTTATGGAAAATGTTTTTATATTTTTGGTTTTTCTTTTGTTTTTAGATGATAATTATACTAATAAAAGAAACTGAAAAATATTTTTGTACTTTTTATGTTTTTATAAAGAAAATATTCACAGATTTAAACACAAATTGTCAATACGTAGCGATAATCTTTTTCACAGCCTCCCCGGCAGCGGCGCCAAAATTTGACTCGCTTCTTCTCACCCCTTTTTATATACCAATAAATATAAATACACAACAAGGATCAGAATCCGCGAGACCAATGAAACCGGAAGTAGTATAGGGTGTCTCCGGGTCGTTATGTCCCAACGAGGCTTGAATGGAAAATCGAAAGACGAATTGATAATCGATGTTTGAATATGACAAGGAATGATTGGGTACTAACACTAATAAGCAAATGCACGAGAAGAGAAGCAAGGAAAATAAGCTAGAGCAGGCCTAAAAGCTAGGAATGGTAAAAACACTTAAAACTTTTATACTAAGACACAAATAAGCTCAAATAAGCTTAAGACAAATCAAATAAGCTAAACTAACTCTAAATAAGCAAATTCAAAAATCAATTAAGCTAAATTAAGCAAGAAAAACTCAGCAGTACTAACAGTATTAACTAACAGTACTAACTTGGAGTTAGTACCGCCAGCTTTAAGTTAGTACTGCTAGCTTTAACAAAACTCAATGAAACAAGAAATAAGCAAATAAGCTAAAACAGTTATTTACCTAACCCTAATAAGCACTCAGGCATAAGAATAAGCAACTAGATTAAACTAAAATGGCAAATAAGCTAAAAGCTACAAACTGATACACTATTGAAAATACTTTGAAAAGGAAAATAAGCTTAAATGAGCTTACTCTTAAAGACAGTAAAGGAAAATGGTTTAATCTACTCTAAAAAGCTAAGGAAATCTTAAATAAGCCGAAATAATAAGCTGATAAGCTAAAATGAACCACCAGTACTAACAGTTTTTAACTAACAGTACTAACTTGGAGTTAGTACTGCTAGCTTTAAAAGTTCCAAAAGTGAACTAGCAGTACTAACTATGGGTTAGTACTGCTAGTTGAAAATAGCCCTTAAAGTTTTCAAAAATCATTTTTTCTTTTTATATTAAGCTGATTTGTCTTTTTTTATATTAAGCTGATTTGTTCCTAGATTATTAAAAACAGATTGTTAAATAACAAAATACAATACTTATAAACAGATTTTAGTCAAGAATAAGCACTAATAAGCAATTCTACAGTAAATAAGAAAAACAAGAAAAAGAGAAACTTACAACACTCTTGGCAAAACAGGCGCTCCTCTAAACTCCAATAATCTTACAGCTCTAGTTGCATTTCAAAACAAGATAGTATGTGTCCATAAGCCCATCCAGAACTGGCTTATCATCCATAGAATAAGCTGTGGTGTATTTGAGAGTGATTTTTGTGATTTTCTCTTAACTACTTAACTTTGGCTTAAAACAAATGACTCATATGATTTTATAAGACTTAAAACAAATTAAGTAATGCTTTTAACAGAGGAATTACACAGATTCAAGAATTGACTTAAAAACTCCAAATTTGCATTAAGACGAAAATTAAAGTTACAAGACTTGGGAAATTAAATTGCATAAAAATTAAGCTGAAATGTAACTAAGAGCTATATAAAAAAACGACCCTTTTTACTGGATACAATGGCCCTATTTATACTAAAACGAATTAAGGTCTTGGTTTCTTGGGCTTTTTCCTCTTCTTTCTTCAGTGTTTCTTTGTAGAGACAAAAACCAAGTGTGCTTGTTGTGTGAGGCGATTCTAAAACAAATCCTAGCCTTCCATTTCTTTTGTGCTTCTTTGGAGTCAATCATAGCCATCGAAAATACTTGGGAATGGTGAGGAATTGCCAACATGGCACTTTACCAGTGGGGGGTGATTGAAGGAGTGGTTGAAATGATTTATCTAGGGTGTTGAGTGGTTTTTGCAGGGTAGAAGTATGGGACGACATCCCTAGCTGTACCTGGGTTTTGTTGGGCGGGAAAGATGGCTTTTGGGTAAGTTGGCAGTTTTGTCCCCTCAAGTTATATAACTTCATTGCAAACTTTGCCCGGTTTGCAATTTTGACCCTTGTCTTTTACTTTTGTAATACAACTTGAGGTTTGGCAGTTTTAGTCCCTCAAGTTGTATTTTCTTCATGTGGCTGACTTTTGACTTTGACTGACTTTGTCTTTTTCATCCCGTGCTTAGTTTGGTCGTTTTTTTGGCTTTCTTTTTGAATATCCGTTCCTGTACAATTCAAATGCAAAACATACAAATACAATGTATCTTTGGTACGTTTTTAGTCTTTTAAGTCCATTTTTAATGGAAAATGGTATGTGTAATTAAGCACATACAAAAATCCCCCATACTAAGGTATTGTCGTGTCCTCACGCAATGTTATGAAGTAAACACTCAAGAAAACTACGAATCTCGAACCCCCTCGACTAATTACCTCGAAAAGTAGCAAAGTGTTTGTCAAGGGGAACTAAAGAATCAATAGCTTCGACAAGTCCCGTTTTTACCATTTTTATATGTACACTAACTATCCCTAATATTTTTGGATTTTCCTTTTTCTTTTCTTGACTGTCTGCTCGACTTCCTTTATTTTATAAATACTGGGATCATAGAATGAGAAGCGTCCATAGAGTAATCTACGGAAGTCCTGACGGATAAATTCATCGTCCCCGATTTTTCACTAGTTCCAAACCAAGCAATTAAACAAGATCATTTGTCAATATAAGTCTAAATGTTAAGCACTCATTAGATCTTATGAGCTTGTGAACTTTAACTCACTACATGAATTTATTTGATTTAATGTGTGTACTCAATCTCAATCGTCAACCATAGATCAATTATCTTCCATTGTCGTAATTCAAAGACTGGAAGCCACGACTCAAAAGCTACAACTTATTAGATCCTATGCAACTTGATTTTAAAGAACGAAAATTTAACTGTAGAACACTTTTTGCAACATCTTTATCATCATAATCATAAGTTCTTAAAGCTAGGAATGCGTTGCTTAGTTTGAACACCTACCTAGGCCTCGCTCCCTAGTAGATATTCAAACCAGGACGGACCCGGTTGTTCTTAGTTTGAAAACCCACTACGTTGCGTGCGTCAGTGGGAAATCACATCAACAACCTTCATCCTAATATGGCTTAGGATAGGTGTCTTAGTTTGAACCCTCACCTAGACTCGCTCCTGGTGAGATATCTCACAACACACCACATCCCTAGAAGTAAAGATGTATTAGTCTTGAATCCCCCACATAGATGTCTAGCGGAGTAGGATATCACGACACATCTTTCACTTGCTCTATATAATCAAATGTATGCTTCATTGGCATAATTTTAATATTTATGCATTTTTGCATTCATATTTCATTCATGCTTCTTTGGCATTTTATCTTTCAAATTACTAAGAACAGAAAAACTTCGCTTTAAAGAATCAAGTTACAAATTTGAAGCTTTTTCTAAAAACATCGATTGACTTAGTTGAATTGAGAAGAACACGTATGATTAGGTGGATTAGAGCTAATAGGGAGAAAAAATAAATCCACAACGTTACTCATATAAGTTTTAGAAGAATCTTGCTCACACATAATCTTTATTTAACTTCATCCAATTCTTGTTCTTCACCTTATTAAAAATTCGAAGCAATAGAATTCGTTGCGAAAGATTAGCACTACAAGCGGAGGTAACTAGGCTAGGGCTCAATACGCCCGATCGAGTCAAAAATTATTCTCATTCTACCCAATAGAAAAGTCAAAACTGTGACAAAACACTTATTTTATTTTTGAAATTTTTTTTTTCATTTTTTTTGGTATTTTTGCAAAAATTTGGTGGTAAAAACCGGAATTACGTGACACTACAACGGCTGGGCACAATAAAATCGAAGATTCCCCACCTTACTAGTAACTAAAACATCGTTCCTCGATGTTTGAAAGGGGCACATACGTAAATCTAACGGCCCGTTAATTTAGTGTGCCAAAGATAAAAACGTTAGTTGATTAGATTTAGCGGATATTGGATTCACAAAATTAAGCTGAGGCATGGTGGAAATTCTTGTGAATGAATGGCAAACACTGAGAGCACGTGCGTCTTCACAATCCGGGCCAATCCGGGTCAATTAACATACACAACACGAAACACGGGTAATAGAAAAGGCGAGCCTCCACACAACAAGAAAACACTTATTCATTTCTACACAATACTACGATAAGCATGGGGTGCCTCCCACGAAGCGCTTGTTTAAGGTCGCTATGCTTGACCCGTCACTTGAATTTATTGGTTCATGGGGAATGTCTGGAGATCTGGGACTACCAATTGTGGTACGTCCCCTCCAAAGTAGTGCTTTAAACGATGACCATTCACTTTGAAATTTGGCCCGGAGTTTTGGGATAACTCGACAGTGCCATATGGAAAAACTTGGGTTACAGTGAATGGTCCACTCCAGCGGGTCTTAAGCTTGCCTGAGAAAATCTTCAATCTAGAGTTAAAGAGGAGGACTCGATCACCGACGTTGAAAACGCGGTTTTTGATCTTGGAGTCATGGATTCTCTTTGTTTTCTCCTTGTAAATTAAAGAATTCTCGTAGGCATGATCACGAAGTTCATTAAGTTCATTGAGTTGAACTTTTCTGTGATCACCCGCGGTTCTGATATCAAAGTTTGTATGCTTAAGGGCCCAGTAAGCTTTGTGCTCGAGCTCAATCGGAAGATGACATGCCTTCCCGTACACTAACTTGTATGGAGTACACCCGATGGGTGTTTTGTAAGCTGTGCGGAAAGCCCAAAGTGCGTCATCTAATTTATCCGACCAAGAGGCACGATTTTTGCCCACAGGTCCTTTCAAAGAATTCGTTTCAAACCACGATATGGATACCTCAACATTGTCCATTGTTTGTGGATGATACGCCGGGGTGAGAGAGGACGGATAAGTGACTCCGTTTAAGCATGACCTCTTTGCAAATTTGGTCATTGCAAAAATGGGGTCACGATCACTTTGATTGCACGAGGGGCACCGAATCTGGGAGAGATATTTAAGAAATTTGCAAACATACTCGGGCGTTCATTGGTGGGGGAATAAGGAGCGCTTTTGCTTCAACCCATTTTCGACAAGTAATCGACGTCACGATTATATATTTGTTCCCTCTTGATGTCGGGGAACGGCCCCATAAAATCAAATGCCCCAATGTCAAAGATTTGACACAAACTTGGATTAGGAGTTTTGTGGATTCTCATCACGATTGCGAAATTTTGCCTTGACGTTTGACAATTATGTCACATCGGGTGACAAAGTCGGTGAGGCTCCTTGTAGATCATGGTGCCATAGAAACTGAAATCGAAGATCTTTTTAGCGGTGTAATTGGCACCGTAGTGTCCCCCGGTGGGTCTACTGTGGCAAGCTTTGAGAATGTCAAAAGCTTCTTGCCCCGAAACACAATGCCTAATTACTTGGTCAGCACAGATCTTGAATAGAAAGGGGTCGTCCAAAAGTAGTGTTTGACAATCTTTGAAAAACTTTCTTTTTCTGCTGAGACGACATCCCTTTTCACATCATGAAAATTCCCCGCATTGGTAGTTTGCAAATCAGCAAACCATGGGCATTTATCATCAACATGAAAGCGGTAAACCATCCCAAGTGTCTCGAGAGGAAATGTTCCGTATTCCTCTTTTCTCCGAGCTCACTTTGATGGGGATTTCCTAAGTCTACGAAAGGTGGGTATGCGCGAGATTTTTCTAGCTCCTTTTTTATCAGGATAACGACATAAATTTTGGCAGCAAAATCTACCGGAGCAATTTGGGCTTAGCATCTGTCTTAGCAAGCAGGTACTTGAGCACGAATGGCTCGTTACACTCTGCTTTGACAAGACAAGATATGGCTGGAATTTCTCGAAAGCATACACTACATACAAGGCAAGAAATTTCTTTTTTCGTTGTAGTGTTGTAATTGTGCTTTGAGCCCCGGTCATAGTTTTGCTCGCATAGTGCTATCGGTTGGAAATTGCTTGGTCTTACGTTGCCCTAGGAACTGCCCCCTAACAGCACAAAATCGCTTGCTATCA
This sequence comes from Tanacetum coccineum, assembly GCA_026074375.1. NCBI lineage: Eukaryota > Viridiplantae > Streptophyta > Magnoliopsida > Asterales > Asteraceae > Tanacetum > Tanacetum coccineum. The sequence continues at coordinate 60,617 of BQNB010000011.1, read as the reverse complement.
CCACCATGATTTCAAAGGGCAAGTCCCCAATCGGGAGCAACTAGAATTGGAGCCTGTGTTAACTTCATCTTAAGGGTTTCAATGCTTTCGATGCATTATTCGAGAGGATAACGAGTTTCTTTTTTCAGAGAAGGTGGGTCATAGGTCGGGCGATTTTGAAAAATCTGAATAATCGTCACCCGGTTAGAATCCGGTGTGGACCGAGAATACTGCGAATTCACACTTTACGGTAGTGGAGAAAATGAGCAATTTTGCTATGACATCAACTTTTGATTTATCTAAAACACTCTAATCCCAGACTTAGAAAATCTTATGGCCAAGGACTATTCCTTTCCTTGACCATTAAAGTGGCCCTTTTTCACTAATTTTTCACAAGATTGCGTGTCTTCACACCTTTGGAAGCATTTTTTGTCTAAATGGGACAAGAAAAAAAAAGATGAGAAAGAATCACCGAAAAATGAGAAATCATCCATGAAGACTTCCATGTTTTTCTCAAATCTATAGTGAAAGATTGCAACCATTCACTCTTTGGAACGTGCTGGTTGCATTGCAATAACCCAAAAGGCATGACGACGATAGGCAAAGTCACGTAAGGCAGGTGAAGGTAGTCTTCTCTTGATCGTAGTGGGTCAATCGGGATTTGAAAGTGCGGAGAAGAATCCGTCAAAAAAGCATAGTACTTATTTCGGCTATATCTTTCAAGCATCTGATCCATGAATGGTAAAGGGAAATTGTCCTCTTAACGAGTTGCATCTTTGACGTTTTCGGGTAATCGATTGCAACTTCGCCATCTCTGTTAACCAAACTAGTTGGGTATTAATTCATTTTCTTCATTTTTTTCACCACGGTTAATGCCTCCCTTCTTAGGGAACACAATGAACGGGCTCTTACTAGGGACTGTCAGAGAATAGGGTTAACTTACACCACCCAGAATCTAGAAGTTTGATAACTTCTTGTTTAATAACCTCATGAATTTTGAGGTTAAACCCTTCTTGAATGTTGAACTAGGGTTTGGCATTTTTCCTCCATTCAAAATCTTATGGGTGAAAATATTTTGGATCTCTTATTCCCTTATATCAAAAAATCTTCCAAGCTATGGCATGTTTTGTGTGACCTTAAGAACCTTGATCAGGGGCGGGTGTGAGGTCTTTATCTCATCTTTCAAGTTTTTCGGATTATGACGGGTAATTTGTCATCAACCCTCCAAAAATGATAACTCAGATGGGATGGTAAGTCTTTGAGTTCTAAGGTCGGGAGGATCGTCACATGTTGATTTTGACCTTTTCAGGCACATTAATTCACCACATACATGGCTGACGTATGGAGATTTGGGTCACCTATTGTTCACATTTAACAAATTCCTCAAGGTAAACAGTATATCTATCAGAATCGTAATTGCCTGTAAACACCTCGGTGGTATTGAATCATCATGTTCAAGGAATTCATCGATCTCTTCCATTAGAAAATCACTTCCTCCGAAGGGAGTAGAAAAAGATAGAGTGCCGAGAATTGATCATAAGAGTCCGACGTGAAGTGGGATTGCCACTTTCGAAATTTCAAGTACTTTTGAACATAACTCTTCAACAAGCAATTGTCAATAAAGGACTAGGTTAAACCAATTCAATGATAATGTAGAGAAAGTCTAGTATCACAACTTTGAAGGTCAAGATTGGTCATCATGCCTAAGGGTCATTTGTGTCACCGTGAACATCGATCAAAGGCATGTGCCGTCCATCAAGAAAGGTCTTCTAAGTTTAGGGGAAAACCTGAGGATCGGCAACGTAATCAACGACCACAAAATTGGCAGGAAGAAAGAAGTTCCAAACTTTCACGAAAACATCCTCGGCGTGCCGGTGGGGGAAGTAGAAATCGTTTCTGGTCTGGCAAGTTCACAGTATCATTAGGGTTTTGGTTCAAAGCTGGAGACTTAGTTCTTTCCAAATGGATGAGTGGCATTAGGGTGATGCTTGCACCGGGATCGGCCAAGGCTAGCATTTCATTCATCTCGGGAAAAAAATCACTACGGGGGTATAAGAAATCTGCCGGGGTCTCAAGTGATAGGGAAACTTTTTTAGGATAACCGCCAAGCAATTCTCGTTTACCGGTGTCTTTGTCAACTCAATCATCTTATCCTTGTCATTGAGGAGCTTTCTAAACATTGGTGCAAATTTGGGCATGTGTAGCGAGAGTGGCGCGAGGCTAAGCTCGAAATGGAGAGATTCGAAAAATCTCTTAGAAATTTTGAAGCTAGAAGATTGTCTTCTTTCACGGAGCTTTTCTTTGGTTGGACTTGAAGGTAATAAGGCAGGTTGGTTTTAGTCTTGAAAAGCAGCAAACGGGACTCCACCCAATTTGGTCTTGTTTGGACCACTAGAGGTTGGATTATTGGTGTTTTCGGTGCTTGGTTTCGCACCGTATCCTTTATCACCTCGGGTTCAATTTTCCTTTCTTTAGGAGGAGAAGGAATTTGAGGTCCATTCTAGGAAAACACCGCTCTCTGGGTAGGTGATTGCTTTTACATAACCTTTCGGGTTAGCAATGGTTGTTGCTTGGAAGGAGATAACCCATGAACCCGAATTACGAAGCTGTATATTACTATTCACGAATTTGGTGGAACATGTCGTTATATCTTTCCATTTGATTTTCGCATATTTTGCATAACCAGCGTCGTTAGCTTTGACGTAAGTTATCCAAAAATGGGCTTAGACACACCTCGTATGGTAGTGGGAACTGGAGCTTGGGAAGCTGGAGCTTGAAAAGACGTAGGGCTTGATTGATCGTCGGGGTTGGTAAAACTTGTCCTTGATTGAAATTTTTACCCCATGGATTTTGGTGAAATTTGTCTCCCCCGATTTTGGTTGAAATTGGATCCCCGATTTTGGTTGTTTTGATGGTTTTGCATAGGAGGAAAACCGGCCGGAAGTCGAATTTGGGTAGCAAACCATCTGAGGTCGGTAATGGCATTCCCATTGGTTGTAGTTAACTGGGCGGCTTGTGATACGTATTCTGGTATGTGTCACGATAAATGTGACCAATCGGTTTGGGCTGTGACAAATCTTTGGTAAGAATGACCACCCTGCAAGTTACACACCTATTGGCTCGACTGCTTTTAACAGGAGCGGGAGCTGGAGTTGGGTTTTTATTTCGAGAATCAATGCTCTAAACCATATCTTTCAGCTCAGGCAATATCAGATGAAATGTGGGGTGACAGAGGCTCGTACTCACTTTGGGAAACAATTGCCTTGCTGCTTGACTTCGTGATTGACGAAAAATTTGGACTTGCTCCGATGATTTGTAAGCATTCTCGAGGCTTTTATCCATGAAAGTTACCCACCCGCAGCGGAGTTCAATGAATCTTGATCATTCGAATTTAGGGAATTATAGAATGTATCGGAGTTGCAGCATTTGAAAACCCATGATGGGGCATCCCTCTAAGGATGATATTGAATCTGTCCCCATGCTCGTAAAACGTTTCGTCAAATTTTTTATTGAAATCTTGTGATTTCATTTCGAAGATTTGCACCTTATGTTTTAGAGGGAGGGAAGAATTTGTTAATGAATTTCGAAACAAGATCATCCCATGTAAGAATTGATTGAGGGGGCTCTTTTTCAAGCCAAATCCGGGCTGCTCCCTCGAGGGAAAATGGGAAAAGCATAAGCTTAACCGACGTACTCGGGACGTTTGGGAACTTCATCGTAGAAGTGATCTTGTTGAAATATCGGATGTGGGCATGTGGGTCTTCTTTATCATGTCCAAAAAATTGCTTGTTTTGAACAAGATTAAGTAGACCATGCTTGATCTCAAAGTTGTTCGCAGTGTTATTTCGGATATGGGGAACACGATTCGCTCCTAGTAAACCCTCGGTGGGTGCTTCGAGCAATTGCGCCATAGTACGATTATCGGCCATCGTAACTATGGGAGGATTGAAAAGTTCTTGGTTATTATTTGGTTTCTCAAGATTTGGTGGTTCAACAGAAGTTTGTCGGACTTGCTGTTGTCGACGTTTACGGGCTTGAGAACGAGTGCGCATGCACAAAATAGAAATATAAAAAGAAAATTTACACTAATTTTTTTTTTGGTTTTTCAATGATTTTATTACACAATGAATTTACCGGACAATGAGATAAGACAACTTTACCAAATATAATCTAACTTACTTCTCGCGGTTGCTCTCAAAAAAGATAAACGCCAGGTGGCGGAGGAGTAGGAATGCGCGAAGCTTATTTCTCCTTTGGGTCGTTAGTTCCTTGGGAAAACCCTCTCCTTTATTACCCACTTTATAGTTTGTTTAACTTTTCAAGGTGAGCCGTATGTCGTAAGAGACACAAATGACAAGTTTTTAAATCTTTTGTTCGAGTTGGGAACCAACAAGTTCACCGGAAGTTATTATGATAATACCTCAATTGAGAATATTATATTTTGGTATTTTTACCAATTTGTGAATTTTATTTCTTTTTATGGACAATGTTTTTATATTTTTGGTTTTTTCTTTTGCTTTTAGATGATTTAATTATACTCAATATCCAGAAAACTGAAAAATATTTTTGTACTTTTTATGTTTTTATAAAGAAAATATATTCAAGATTAACACAAATTGTCAATACGTAGCAATAATCTTTTTCACTGCCTCCCCGGCAACGGCCGCCAAAATTTGGTTCGCGTAAATTGGACTCCTTTTTATTATACCGATAAATATGAGTACACAACAAGGATCAGAATCCGCGAGACCAATTTAACCGGAAGTAGTATAGGGTGTCTCCGGGTCGTTATGTCCCAACGAGGCTTGAATTGAAAATCAAAAGGACGAATGATAATCGATTGTTTTGAATTGACACCAAGGAATGACTGGGGCCACTAACACTAATACGCAAATGCACATAAAAAATAATCAAGAAAATAAACTGAATGAGAAAAAAGCTAGGAATGTATAATTAAAAAACACTTCAACTTTTTATATAAGACACAAATGTGCTCCAAATAAACTTAAGACAAATTAAATAGCTAAGCTAACTCTAAATAAGAAATTCAAAAAGCAATAAGCTAAATTAAGCAGAAAAAACTCAGCCCAGTACTAAACACAGTATTAACTAACAGTACTAACTTGGAGTTAGTACTGCTAGCTTTAAGTTAGTACTGGTTGCTTAAGGTTAGTTCTGCTAGCTTTAACAAAACACAATGAAACAAGAAATAAGCAAATAAGCTAAAACAGATATTTAACTAACCCTAATAAGCACTCAGTAATAAGAATCATGAGCAACTAGAATAAATACAATGGCCAATAAGCACTAAAAGCTACAAACTATAACTATTGAAATTTACTTTGGAAACAGGAGAAAATAAGCTTAAAAAGCTTACTCCTAAAGACAGTAAAAGGAAAATGGTTTAATCTACTCTAAAAAGCTAAGAAAATCTTAAATAAACAGAAATATAAGCTGATAAGCTAAAATGAACCACCTTGTACTAACTGTTTTAAACTAACAGTTACTAACTTGGAGTTATGTTACTGGTAGCTTTAAGTAGTTATGCTAGATTTAAAGTTTCCAAAAGTGAACTAGCCTCGTACTAACTATGGTGTTCGTACTGCTAGTTTTCGTGAGTTAAAATCACGTAAATTATGAGATTCATGTACCGACAAAACTTTTGATGGACCTGAAGTTAAAGCAAAGGACGTAATTATTGCAAGTGCATGGAACCTAGTTGATAGAAGCCTCACCTCCGCTGAGTTTGGCTCTTTAAGTGGCATCGTCCCATCTACTGTAGACACTAAATACCCTGTTGAGTTAGCCGACGGAAAGAATCTAGACGTTGGTACTATCATTTGAGATTGTATACTGAGTTTTCCGAATCATCTATTCAAGATAGACTTAATACCCATAGAACCTGGTAGTTTCGACGTTATCATTGGTGTGAATTGGTTGACAAGGTACCACGCCATGATCATTTGTGATAAAAAGATTGTTCGTATACCTTTGGATGATGAAACTTTAACGATTCGAAGCAATAGGAGTGATGGATATGCATCGATAGTTGCTAGTAAGCAGAGTTGTTTGATTGGATTGATATGTTGGAGCGGGATAACTTGAGACTCGGAGGCATGTTATGTGTTGAGAGAAAGAGAGTTGACCGTCTTTGGCATAGTATGTCGTATACTCAAAAGGATTTATAAGACCGAGTTCCTCACCCTGGGGAGCTCTGATATTGTTCGTTAAAAAGAAGGATGGATCCTTTAGGATGTACACTGACAACCGAGAATTAAACAAACTAACCGTGAAGAACCATTACCGTTACCTAGTATAGGTGATCATTTTGATCAACTATGAGGATCTAGCATTTACTTGAAAACAGACCTAAGGACTAGTGACCACTAATTAGAGTTCGATAAAAGGATATTCTAAGACTGCATTTAGGACCCGTTATGAATAATTCATGTTTCAGGTCATGCCATTTGGTTTGATCAACACACTAGGGGTATTCATGGATCTCATGAATCGAGTGTGCAAACCGCACTTAGATAAGTTGTGATAGTATTCATCGATGATATCTCAATTTGCTTAAGCAGAAACGAGGGTACGAGGAACACCTTAGGCTTATCTTGGGATTGCTTAAGAATAAGGAATTGTACGCCAAATTCTCTAAGTGCGAATTCTGGCTCCTGAAAGTGTAATTTCTTGGCCACGTGTTGATAGTCAAGACATTCACGTTGATTCCGCCAAGATTGAGTCAAGCAAGGATTAGGCAACGTCTATGACTCCAACGAAGATACAAAAATTCTTAGGTCTTTCCGGTAATTACCAATGATTTATCAAAGGTTTCTCTAGGATAAAGAAACCTCTAAACCAAACTAACTCAGAAAAATGAGAAATACGAATAGGAAGAGAAAGAAGAGGAAGCCTTTCAACTGTTATTGTAGGAACTTTGTAGTGCACCGATTTTAGCATTACCCGACGGAAAGAAAAGCTTCGTGGTTTAAAATAACGCCTCGCATAATGTATTAGGTACTATAATGATGCAGAAGGAGAAGGTGATAGTTTACGAATCCTGACAACTGAAAGTTTATTAGAAGAACTACTCGACACATGACCTAGAATTAGGAGAAATAGTGTTTAGTTTCAAGATTTAAGAACACTGCCTGGATGGCATAAAGTATACCATGTTTACAAACCATAAGAAATTACAACATATTCTAGATCAAAAGGAATTGAACATGAGACCATGTAGATTGTTAAGATTGCTCAGTGATTTTGATGGTAAGATTCGATATCACCCTGGAAAAGTAAGCGTTACGAAATATGCTCTAAGTAGAAATAAACGAGCTAAGCTTCTTAGGGTGAGAGCCTTAGTGATGACCATTAATTCAAACCTACCACCACAGATTCATGAGGCACGAGTAGAAGCTCTCAAGAAATAGAATGTTAAAGATGAAAACCTTCATGGTATGGACAAAGAGTTTGAGAATCATCTTGATGGAACTCTCTGCATTGGGAGGAGGAGTTGGTTACCACGCATTAGAGACTTAGGAGAATTGGTCCAGCATGAGTCACACAAACCTAACTATTTCATCCACCCTGGAATCAGATAAGATATATCATAATCTTAAGTGGTTGTACCAATGGCCCGATATGGAAGCATGCATCACCATCTATGTCAGCAAGTGCTTGACATGTCTAAAGATGAGGGACGATTACCAGAAGCCATCCGGTTTACTAGTACAACCAGAAATACCCCATTAGAAATGGGAAAATATAGCCATGGATTTTATCACAAGACTACCAAAGACAACAAGCAGTTACGACACGATTTAGGTAATCGTGATCATTAAAAGAATTATGCGGGCATGAGACGCAAACACTTAGAATTTCAAATTGGAGGTAAGGTCATGTTAAAGGCATCACCTTGGGAAGGAGTGATACGTTTCAGCAAACGGGGAAAGCTGAACCCGCGTTATATTAGATCTTTCAAGATTCTTGCTAAAGTGGGAATGCTTGCTTATCGACTTGAACTCCCAGAGCAATTAAGCTGAGTTCATAGCACGTTTCATGTTTCCAATTTGAAGAAGTGTTTCGTAGACGAACCACTAGCTATTCCATTGGATGAGATCCAGATTGATGACAAGCTTAATTTCATTGAGGAACCAGTTGAAATTATGGATTGAGAAGTTAAACGGATAAAGCAAAGCCGCATTCCAATCGTGAAGGTCCGTTGGAATTCGAGACGGGGCCCGGAGTTTTAGGGGGAGGAGAGGACCAATGAAGAAATAAGTACTTATCTTTTCGTTAACCTTAGTCACGACTTAGCTTTGAGGTACATAGATTTTGAAAAGGGGATGAATGTCACACCCTGAAAATGTCAGGTCAGGTCAATATTTTAACCTTTTCTGACAATTATTTTTAACTTTTATCCGTTACGTTTGAATCTGACAGTTTACTAGGAAGTTAACTCGCGTAAATCTAAAAAACGTCATCGGACGCGTTCTGACTTTGGATTTTGATTAGTTTAGATATTATATGAGTTATTTTATCTTTTCTAAGTGTTTCATAGTTTACGATCACTCCCGGTATTTATTTTTACGCTTTAACGTTTAAATTGCGTTTTTCGCGTTTTTGACCTATCGAAACCCCGGAAACTCAAAATCTTTTCGTGTAAACTTTAGTTATCGTCCATCTCATATTCTTAAGTAAAAAATTTCGTTCACCCTCCCCTCTTGTTATACATTGTATGCCTAAACCAAACAAATGCACCATAAGCCTTGAAATTAAATCAAAGGCGTCTTTTCTTAAACTTCTCATGCATGTGTGTGAAAGTGACACATGAGAGAGTCATTCTTATGCACACTTACCATGCTCTACCAACATGTGAGCTCTTACACTCTTGTAAGACTTATATTTAGATCTTTGACCTCATTTAACCAAAATTCAAAATCAAGACCAAGTATAATGAACCAAGACTAAAAAAAAATGGAACCATGGTCCTTGTGGCTTGTTGGTGCCGAACCACACACACACACTCTTGTTGTATGTTGGTCACTTGATACTCCAAACCATACCATAAAACCCTAGCTAATGGTCCTATAAATACCACATTATACCACACTTAGGGTTTCATATCATTTCCAAAGTCACCAACAAAAAAATTTCTCTCCCTTTTCCTCCTTTGAAGTCCACAGCCAACAAACACCTTCTTTAGGGTTTTCATATCTTTGATTTCTTGCAAAATCCAAGCATACTAGGTTCATTTCTAAGAACATCTAAGGTGTTTTGAAGTATTGGTTCTTTGATTTAAAAGTTTTTCTTCAATATCTACAAATTAGGGTTTGGTTATTATTTAGGGTTTTTCAAGATCTAGTGATTTTTGGTATAGATCTTGTGTTATTGCTTCTTGTTCTTCATTTTTGTAAGTATCTTGAATCTTTCTTTGTGGTTTTTCTTATGTTCTTTTTATATGTTCAAGATCCATACATCCATATGTTGTGTTTTAATTTTTGAAAGATTTTAAAGACAAGATTTCATAAATAATGATACTACTTTATTTCACTAGTTAAATATTATGTTCTTGATGAGATAAGAGTTAAATGAGTGTTGCAACAATAGAAATGAATGGATTAGGTTAGATTTAGGTGTGGTTTTATTGTGGATTAGTTATGAATAGAGGTTAGGCTATATTAGGCACTATTGTGAAGTTTGGGTGGATTTTGGTTGCGATTTTGGCAAAAGGTGCTTGTTGTCGCAAATTTGTTTTGAGGTTTTAGTCAACCTAAATATGTTTTCATTAGGCGTCAAAGTAGTTTTTGGAGAGCTCGTTTTGAATAGATAGTTTTTCATATATCACACATTAAAATTGGATTTAAAACGATCAAGTTATGGCCAAATGAAACTTGAAATATTTTTTGGCAAAACCGGATGAATAGTGTGCTGATGTGAATAGTAAAATGAGTTTTCGGACACTTTCAGATATTTTTGGACTTTCTAAA